>ML779058.1:367473-379825 GCA_009831015.1 Picea engelmannii | reverse complement strand
AAAAAAAAAAAAAAGTGTGTGGTTCCCGACCCCTCTTTTTGGAATATTTGATTTTTTTTTCTTTTTCAAAGTTTTAACGAGCTTGAAAAATAATAGAATAATGCTACATTACAACAGAGGAAATGAGTGTCACGAGCAATCAAACCAGTTCCAAGCGCATGGAACATAATGATTTTCAGGGAAAGGAGACATGTGTAGGATAAGGACACTCGTGAAAAATTCCTCCATGGATCAAGATGTCATATCACAAAGACAAAAAGTGTTGCAGGGCTTGCATATAAATAATGATTTAAAGTTTCAGTTGAGAGCAACATGGAGCTGACATTAGGCCAAATATGAAAGGATGAGACCCACAATGTGATTAGTCATGACAAAACAAGACTCCTCCCATGTAAATTTTTACAAGCCCAGAGAAGGTAAGATCGGTGGTTTTTCACGTTTAGAGAGTTTGAAAAACTTCCAAATAAGACTCCATGGAGTTCCTTTTTCGCAACTAGTCCAATTGGTTCGAAAAATGGTTAAACTTATACAGAATAAACACCTCCTCGAAACCATTTTAACGAGTGTGGTTGAGACAATATCACTCGGTGATCTTTTCAATTTTAAGGAGTCTAAAAAGAGCTTAACTATGGAATCACATAATTTTTATGAGTTTAGTATTCTTAGCCCAAAAAAGTACAAAATATGATGGAGGAGAACTATCCCGATGATACAAGTCTCCCAAGGTGTACCTTTTTCCGAAATAATCTACTGGCTGGAAAAAGGGTTAAAATCATGCCAAGCAGATGTTCTTTCTGGACCAGTTTAATGAGTGTGAAAGGAAAAAGGTCATTTAAGGATCTTTTCAATTTTAGGGAGTTTGAAAAGATCTTAACTATGGACTTCGAGGGGGTTCCTTTCTCATAAGTAATCTCCAAGGCCCGAAAAAAAGATCAACCAAAACCAAGGAGAATGTTCCTTTTTCGAATGTTTAGTCCCTTAGGCCCAAAAAAGGGTTAAACTTATGCCTAATAATACTCTTCTAGAGAACCGAATTTCATAGAGAATAAATTTATTCATAAAATTAGTTGTCCGAACTGAAAAAGGGGTAAACTAGCATCGGACAAATGTTCCTTAAAATTTGAGTTTGGCGAGAGTGAAGGGAAACAAGATCGCTCAGTAATATTTTGAATTTTTGAGAGTTTGAAAAGGGATTAAATAAGACTCCATGGGGGCTTCTTTTCTCAAGTAATCCATACGATATCGAAAAGAATAAATACAGTCTCATTGGATGTTTCTTTCAAAATTTAATCAAGCTTGAAAGAGAAAAAACCATGTGTCCCTTGGGTATAGGCCAAAGAAAGATGAAGAAGAAGTATGAGGCTTCAACACAAATTCATGACGGGACTAAACAAGACTCATGTTCCTATGAAGTACTTCGGCATGGGAACAAAATGGGAAATAAGGCTCTAACTAGGATTCCCATGGAAGGACGACTCTACCACATAAAGTATGACAGACTTATCATCAAGGAAGGTTAGTGTTTCACTTCAGTGGGGTCGATCCTAAGTCCAAATGAACAAAGAAATGAATAATTCAAAAATGCAAGCAGAAAAAAATATAACCTATATGCCAATTTTGAGGTCAATGCCTGTCAGAAAGAATTAATACGATGAATAAAATTCAAATATAAATGTCTCCAAGATCCTGCATACAAGACCAATAGCACTCATCTAGAAGTTAATAGATCCAATACATATATAAAATTCAAAAAATAAGAGGTGTTATTGAATACAAAACTTGAAAACAACAAAATTGGATTATATAGTATGTACAAGGTACCGCACATCCTTTCAACTCATGCATGGTAGTATTTCAAGCAGATCCCACTGCTAGGCTCTGACCAAGAGTCTCTTCGATACTCAACCTGAAAAGTCTCCCAAAAGGGAATAAAACACAAACCACGGTGTAAGTCTTCCCACAATATAGAAACCATAATCATGGCTTCAAGGATAGCCTCATCTGAAGGCAATTCAAAATTTGAGAAATCGTGTGAACGAGGAGGGTCAAAAGTCCCAAAGTGCCAAGAAAACTGAGCATATTCCATATGATGATGAAGGTTCCAGCCAGAGATGGAAGAGTATATCAACAAAGAATCACAAGAACAATGAATTGAGGATCTAAAAACAATGATACCAGACTCAAGAGGAGACTCAAGATCACTCAGACCAAGAGGGGGAAGAAAGGGCTCCCATGCCCTCACTAGATAAAAATATTGATCAATTGTTGAGACCATGTCTCGAGAAGGAAGACATGATTACACATGTTCCTGCTCAGAATCAATTGAACACGGAGGATAAGATGCCACTTAATTAGCCTGTGGCATGGTAGAGTCTACACGAACACTAGGAACATATAAAGGGGTATCCTGAACCAATGATAAATTAGGATGGTGATTATGAGATGACAATTGGTCAATAGTGACAATTCTTCCATTGTGAGGGAAATTCATCACTGGGAAGAGTGTAGAAACCACAACATTCATAGCATATATATAATCACGCTTGAGAAGCATATTGAAATATAATAGGCCTTGCACCACTATAACATCGACAAGGAAAATATTCACACCTAACGAGATAGGTAGCTGAGGAAGAATCCCCAATTATTCACTAATATGTCTTTCAAAATCCAACAGCTCATGCGAAGAAGACACAATATCGGGATAACCCAAAGCTTTCCAAGATGAGGAGGATAAAATACTTGTAAAGGCTTCTTCATATACAATACATCGGTAAATGCTTTTTGAATTAACTTCAACCTTTATTTTAAAAAGGTGCAGAAGAAGGAAGGTGAGTCTTGACAAGGTCATTCCAATAAAATTAAACCATCCTAGGAATTGGAGGGGGTGTGCTCAAAGTGAGTAGAATTCCCCCTTGTTCTAAAAGTACTAAAATGGAAATTCTAAAAACATAGTCATTTTTCACATCACTCCCCAATAGAAGAGTGGGATCATCTGAAGATTGCATCGGTGTGACCACTTTGGTAGACTTGACTCTCTCCAAGAGAAGAGTGGGATCATCCAAAGATTGCATCGGCATGACCACTTTGGTACACTCAACACTCTCCAAGAGAAGAGTGGGATCAACCGAAGATTGCATCGACGTGACCACTTTGGTAGAATTGATACTCTCCATGAGAAGAGTGGGATCAGCCGAAGATTGCATCGGAAAGACCACTTCCTCAACCATTGGTTGAATAGGCTGTGAGAAAACATGGTATGAAGGAGTATCACCCCCCAAAAGAGGAGTTGGATCGGATGAAGATTGCATCGGCATGACCACTAGCTGAATAGGTTGCAAGGAAAGCTAAGAAGAATTTGAATCTGAAGATCTTGCAGACAAGGAACACAATCTTCACACCTATTGAAGGCCAGGGCATAAATGAGTAAGGTGATCTCACTTGAAAATATTACAAGGGATCTTAGGATTACATCCTATCCATCTAGGTTTCTCAACAGAATCAATGCCCCCAACATGACTAGCAGTGGTTGGTTTCCTGTACTCAACATGACTCATAGAGGTTGTTGACATATCAATTGTATGACTTGCATTGACGAGACATGTTCCCCCAACATGAATTGCATTGTTTGGTTTCACATCTCCAATATGACTTGTAGAGGTTGGTGATGGGTCGACAACATCACTCGCAGAAGCTACAGACCTATTGCCAATATGACTAGCAGTGACTAGAATTTTTCCCCCAACATGACTTCTACAGGTTGGGTGCTTTCCCCCAACATGACTTGTAGAGGTTGGGTGTTGGTATTCAACATGAATAGTAGAGTTTGAGGACCTATCTCCAACATGAATCAAAGAGGTTGGTGATTTCTTCTTCCTATTTTTCCTCTTTCTATTTCATTTAGACTTTCAATTACTAGTAGTTAGAATTTCACCAGAGAAGGCAGAAGGAGGAGGAGAAGACTTTGATGACGAAGGAACATCAACATGATTCCCATGACATAAGGTGATTAACTAAGAATCATCAAGAGAATTCAGTACATTTGGAATGGTACCCAACAAAACTGGTAGTCCCACATTCAACCCAGGAATGTAGAAAGTGCCCATCAAAGGAACACCAACATTTCCAAAGAAAGGAAAAGCACAAGAATCCCCTTTTGAAGGGGTTTTTTGGTTGGTTTCATGTCCAAAAATGTCTCACACACTGACTATGGTGAACCAATGGTATAAAAACAACACCTATAAAGAGGCAGCTCCACGTTTCTAAATGGAAGACCGAAAAGTCCTCATGACCGGTGGAGTGGGAAGTCTACCACCTTAGGTCAGAGACCCAAAGCAAGGACTAACTAACTCTCTATGGAAAAATAGGGAGAATATATCACACCACTAATAAGAAAATCCTAAAAAGATACAAACCAAAGAAACTACCCTTCTGAATGCTTCCGGCCTAGGGAGATGAAGTCATGATCGTCCAAAGCATTCAAAAAGGAAAACAACTAGCCAGGAGAAGAAGTTACCCATACCTCCGACTGATGGTTCCTTTGGGTGTCACCCAAAAAATATAGATTCTGCCTCAGGTACCATGATACACCCCTCGCAGTCACCTTTGTTTCAAACTATATAATGGAAACTTGGCCAACAACTTGTAATCAACAACCAGGGGGCTACAGTTGATAGTCGGTCGAGTGTATGTGATGGGTAACTAAGCCTGAAGATCCTCCTGAGGCTTGAAATGCCACATGGACAAAATCAATCTTAGATTACCTTGGATGGATCCAAGTGTCTCAGATCTATGACACAAGTCAAGGAAGTAACGCTACAAGATTCACCCCCAATACACACTCTCCCAAACTATTTGTCGGGATCAAGAGTGGATATCTCCATCACCGTCCTCAACGTGGCCTAGTGTTTGACTCTTGTGTGAGAGGATCTTCCTAGATTGAGTAATTACAAAGTGGATTTTTCACACCCTAGCATAGACACCTAATTTAAGTTTTGGTTTTCCTTAGAGAGTTTATCTCTCCACACCTAATCCAAGGCCCTATCCTAAGCTATTGGTGAACACTAGAAAAAGTGTTACTAATATTTTTAGATTAGCACGTTCGTTTTAGGGTATTTTCTTACTTGAGGAATGAAAGTGCAACTGATGTTATTTGAGACTCTTGCAAAAATGATACTTATAAGAACACTGATAAATAAAAATTTACACTAATCCTTCAAATGAAAAGAGTTTCAAGGAAGAAAAAGTATAAACAATCCTTCGAATTGAAAAATGCAATCTTTTCTCCTTTCCATGCAAAAATCACAATGAAACTTTTGAGAGAAACAAAATAAAAAATGAAAGGATTTTCTTTCTTATTTTTCTTTTGAAATGCTTTCAAGATGAGAAGAAAATGAAACCCTATGCTAATTCTTTTTCTTTTTCAAATAACAATGCAAAGCAAATGAAAAGAAAGAAAGAGACATAAAAAAACTAGGTTTTCTTTTATATTTTCTTCCAATCGAAGGAGAACTAACAAAACATGCTAAAAGAAACTGCGGAATACATGATTCAAGCTAAAAATAAGCCAAAAAATCTAGGAAACAGAGTGAGACAAAAGGATTTTTTTTTTTTTTGTCAAAGCAAAGAGACGATAAAAAGAGAAAAGAACCCAATATTGACTCAGAACCCAGGCCAACTACGTAAACACAGGGAATCAATAGAGACCAAAGGAGGATCTAAAACTTCAAAGTTCACTCTAAACCTCTAGGGAAAGAAAAAGAAAACCAAGAAAAAAGTTGAAAATGAATCTTTAACCCAAGCTAAGGCTAGAAACAGAGACTTTGTAAGGTCCAAGAAATCCCTGGGAAGCCTAAACTTCTGTCAGGAAAGAGAAAGACCTCTCTTTTTAAAACCACTTTCAAGACATAGAGACACGGAATGTTGCATCAGCAGCCTCCATATGTAAGCGGGTTTTTTACTATGCAGATTACGTATGTACGCAGGTTGAGCCAAAGCAGAGAGCATACACCTCTAGGATTTTTCAAAAAAGAAAAATACCAGGCAGACTGATTGGGCAGGGAGAATTTGTAGGCACCCTACAAGTGACCAGAGACCCTTAGAAGACATAGTGAACTTGATAAAAACTAAAAAGGAAATAAAGAAGCCAATTAAAACCCAAAAAAATCCCTATAAAACCCATTGGAGTCGTCAATTTTGCTAGCGTGGAAAATCCCCCTATTACTATACTAGGTTCAAAGTACAAGCGGAGCAATGATCTCCCTTAAAATATGGTTCTACTTCTAAACTACCCCAAACAATCTGAACGCAAAAGATAAGAGAAGGAAAAGAGGATGTACCTTAGGTCATTTCGATTGGTGTTGTCCTCCTTCTCCTTTATAGTTTCTTGGGCTGTTGGTCTCCTCCCAAAGCTGACCTGCAAACAATTTAGACAACCAAACTAAAAGATATTCTATATCTACTTATCAATGCTAGGTTTCATATATAAATGTAAATCCATTAATTAATTAAGCACAAAAGCATAATATTTGGGAAAAAATTAGAACTCTTTTATTCAGATGTGAAGATTGCAAATAGTTACAACCTTCTTGTCGGTTGACGCTCCAAGAAGCTGGTTTGGGATCCTCTTACTGCTTCTCCAAGTGCATTATTCTCGTAATACCTCTTACAATCAATTGATATCCTTGAGAAATGGGGAAGGGATTGTAGAGGGAGAGGGATAGAGGGGGAATGTTGAGGCCAAATCTCATAAGGGGATGCAAAGATTGGGAACAAAAGGAAAGGGATTTTGGCAGAGTTTCTATGTTCTAATGCTTGAATGTGGAATGGGACCCGAAGACCTCCTTTTATATGGAAAGAGGATAGTTATTTGGTTTGGGGATGGGTTACAATGCGTGAATTGGTTTGGAAACCCTCGATAGCCCATAAACTTTGTTGAATTCCTTGCAACTTTTTATTTTTTGCATCTTTTAGAGGTAAACATGGGTTTTTTAGTATGTAGCTAGTGTATGTACGTGGGATGTCTATTATGCAACTAGCATATGTACACATGTAGTAGTCGCAGGGTGCATACATGCTCCAAAAAATTGTTTTTCAAAGAGAGTTCATCAACAGTAATTTGGAAAATTGTGCAAGTAGAAAGGCCAATGCCATGGATTCATAGGTAGGGAATTTTTGGGCTATAAAACCATCCATGGTAGAGTTACATGTAGATGGAAGTGACAATGATATTGACCCCAAGACCAACATAATGAAGGATTGATGCATTGCTTTGGAGAGAACTATCGAGAAGATGATGGATGTAATGTGACAACATGGTGAGAAGGTCAAAAATATGGAGGTTGATGTGGGAAAGATGAAGCATGGGTTTAATGAAGTCATATATGAGTTTCATACAACTACATATATGATTATCAACACATTGACCAATGACATTCAGGATAGACTCAAGGCAGTGGAGGACACACTTGTCATAATCATAGAGAGGTTGAAGGACCAAGATGACAACATCACATTGTTGAAATGCGATTTGGCTAATAGAAAGAGATATATTTTCATGTTTATGAGGATCACGATAAAGGAACCTGATCCATATGATGATACTCATAATGCTAAGTTGTTTGGAAACTTATTTTGGGACATTGAGCAGTACTTGAAAAAGTTGAACAAAAGTTCATATGAAGCCAAGGAGAACATTGCATCAATTTTATTTATAGGAACCACTATGCTATGGTGGAGGAACTAAGTGGAATACTTAGGATATAGGATAATTGTTGAGAATATTGAAAACTGGGAAGAAATGAAGGCATCCTTGAAGGAACAGTTTGGTTTGGGGAGCCTAGCATGAATCACAAGAAATCAATTGTTGGCTCTCAAGAAAGTAGGTACGATCCAAGCCTACATCAAGGAGTTCATGATGATCATGTTAGATATCAAATACATGTCAGAATAAGAAATAATTTTTCGCTTCATGAATGGTCTACATATACTAGTGTAGAGTGAGTTGTGACGATAGAATGTGCAGATTCTTGCAGAAACAATCACCGTAGTGGAAAAACTACTGGACTTTTGAGGTGAACCCAAAATAAGTGCTAAGAATAGTGAGGGTTCCCAATGTAACACACTCGACCCCTAAATACTATTTTAAGGGTTAGGGAATCATAAATTCATTTTTCCTAACTATCTAAAAACCTAATTTCGGGATCTCCATCAACTTCTTCTCACCACAAGCCTTCTAACGATCTCCACCATACTAAAATATGAGTTCAGGTTTTCAATTCCTCTCCTCCCAAAGCTCTTTGGGTGTTATTAGTTAAGGGCCATGTGGTATCCACGTGTGTCCATATCATACACATCATCCATAACTCCCCAAATCCTCAGAGCTCCCAATGCTCCTGTATCTATGGTGGAGATCCATCTATCATTAAATCTAATAATGGATCTTCCCCCTCGTTAAGGCATATCCCTAAGGACAATTCAATGTTCGGTGCTTCAGCATGGAGAACCCATTTTATGTATACACACGAAACCTCCCAAATTCCAAAACTTACGAAGTCTTCTAAGCTTAATACGTAGCTTCACCCTTCAGGCCTTTCAATCTCTCCATGATACTACACCACAAATCCTTTGGAGTAATGACCTCCTAGACTCCTGAAGTCTCGGTTACATCACCAACCACTTTGGCCAGGCAGGCATGTACCAAAGGATGACACATAGCAAGGGATAGGGGTGACACGTGTCACACTATAACATGCATAAGGAGTTTGTAAAACATCCATATCCCGGTGACACATGGAACCTTAGTTGCAACTCCACATCACCCTGGATGATGTCAGTGAGCCATGTCAACCCTAGAAAGACAACCTTCTCACGTGCTTCAGATATAACGGTCAATATCTGTCCACATAGATCCATAGATCCATGTCTCCTATTGCTTCGTAACTCCGGGATTCGAATCTTGTCAACTCACCACATCTTGAATCCCTTAGAGTGCTAAGTCTCTAGACTATAATATCTAGCACCACGTATCCTCTACCTATCAACAGTTGAGATTCCCTTCATCATTCATGACTTCGGGAGTCTTCACACTTTGAAGACTCTTGTCCAAGTTCCTCCAAAGTACCAAGTCTCTAGACTATCATATCTTCTGCCACATAGCCTCTCATCCAATGACTCTAGTCCAACATACGACATTTGACAGGGGAAAAGAGGGGGCCACATGTCTCTCCATGGCATGCCCTGGTTGGTTGGGAAGTTAAGAATGGTTCTTGACGGATTTCTTAGATTGACGGTTGAGAAGGATCCTGAAGGATCAACGACCCACATTGCTTCATAAATTTGACATTCGGGAGTTTGACGTGTAACTTCAAGCTTCTTCCTAGAGCTCCGAACTCTGAACCATGAACAATCTATCACCACGTGAACCTAGCCTCCATGACCATGATTTACTCCATCTTGCAGAGATTCAGGTAAACTTGCTCTTTCTTGTGTTTACACTTGATACCGCCAAATAATTGAACATTTAGATAGTCATTGATCGATGGACATGTGCCCCTTTACTCTCAATAGTCCAGATTAACTTTGTGACTCTGACATTCAGGAGTTTCGGCATTACACCACCCCTATTCTTCCAAAGTGGAACTTCGTTGAAGTTATTATCACTACCCCCCCTCACTAGGTTTGATCTAATGAATCAGAGAGAGATCCATGATGGATCCCCAGATCCATGGCCTTCATCCATTCGTGACTCTGTCCTTCAGCTATTTTTGAGGGTTGTGAATTCATATGTCCTAGAGCTCTAAATTCACAGAGTTCAGAAGATAGAGTATCTTCCCTCTTTTCGAGCTTAACAAGGAGTTTCAGACCCTGGGTCATATGGAATCGTATCAAGGTTCAGTGGATACACTCATCTTTTAGCCGATATTTAATTAAGGCAGTGGGTATGAGCCCTCAATCACACGCGTGAAAGGTATGAAGGAAGATCCCTTCTTCCATAGAGTTTTAACTTGACATTCCCGCTAAGGTAGACTCAAAATGTCAGCAGGACTTAAATGTTTCAGTTAATCCTACCTCGACTCTCCTGCAAACCCACATTCCATAACTCTCTAGTGGCCAAACTAAGGTAAGTAGAAGTCCATGTAAATATAGCAGTTTACCTAATCAAATGAGCATTTCTAATAATTGTTAAAACATTATAAAACTTAACCATAAACACAGACATTCAATCATCACATCCATTTTACTACACAGAGTATTAAAATTCTTATCAGAAACTGGAAACTGTGAAGTAAATGATGAAAGGGGTGCATGTTTCCACCCAACCATAGGCACAACCACTCCTGATGGATTTACCACTGGCCACCCTCGAGCTAGACCATGAGACTGAGAGAAACTCTTTCTACTTGCTCAACGATAGTCAGAGACGAATGTTACTCTCCTCCTCCCACAGAATCTTGGCAACCGGTTTTCTCTCTATACCACACAAGGAGGTTTGCGTGAGTACTTTCACAGTCACTCATCAATCTCGTTTATAAACTTGCAATGAAAATCCTGCACATGGATTCTTACATCCAGAACGAACTTTGCTTCTCAGTTTTCCTCTCAATTCCATAGTTGAACAATCTTCTCTTCCCTTTTGTAGTTTGTTATCTCCACTCTACTCCCTTCCAGATCTACCTCTACCCCTGAATAACTTATTTTCCTTCCTTCCTCATCAAGGTTGCGTGGGTCTGAATGTCCAAATCGTGGTCAGGTTTGGAAGCCTTACAAATGGGTACCCTTCCCCATTTCCTCATTAACTCTTGATGAGGGCCTTCCAACTACCATCCTGAATCGTAATTCATTTTTGGGTTAGAGGACTGCTGAGCAATTACATCCAATAAGGTATTGGTTTGGTGAGGGTCATCAAAACCATTCCTGGTTTCCCTCACTGTCTCTCTCTTATAGAATCCATGGTTTATCTTGGAAAACCCCCCTTTCAACAGTTAGGCAAAACTTAGACATTTTCTATTAATAACAAAAAAATACATACATTGGACTTTTTTACAAAGGTTCATCAAATCAAACATTTACACATATCTAGTCTACCATAGTTTCTTTTCTAGTTATAGTTATATTTACAAACTGGGGGAGATAGGGGTATTACACCCAAGGTGAGAAGAAGGAATGTGGGAAGGGGAAGAGGAAGGACAAACTTTTCTATGGAGAGCCAAGAGAAATATGAAATGGAACTTTTCTATGTGCAATTTGAACTAAATGGGAAGTCAGTGATAGCCATGGTGGATAGTGGGGCAACTCATAATTTATTGATGAAAGACTTGGTGCAAAGGCTTGGGTTGCAGCCTAAACTGACGTAAAAAACCTTCAATATAGTCAATGTAGGTGTGGAAAGGGTCATTGGTGCTTGGTGACTGGTCCATAAAGATTCATTTCACCATTGTTCCTATGAACAATATCACCAACTTAATGAGAACTGTGACCTAAAAATGAGAACTCTAGCACTTAAAACCCATATTTTTGCATAAAAAACATGAAAATTGACCCCCAAATCAAAAAGTGGTGCTACTAGTAGCACCATTTTTCCTAACAGGGTTAAAACTAAAACATTTTTTAAACATGACCTTCAAAACTCATATGGTTGCTCAAAAAAACATTAAAATTAACACCTAAACCAAAACGTGAATCTACCTAAAACAAAATCTTTTTTTCTAAACATTGAAATTATATCTCTTTACGACCTAATTGAAATTGTGGCATTGACAACAGATCCCTATGCAAATAAACAACCCAAAATTGAACCCCAAATGGTCACTTGAAAATTTGTTTACAATTTGTTTTTGTTTTTTTAAATTTACATTAAAAAAAATAGAAAGGAGAACTTCTTCGCAATTTTTTTTTTTTCTAAAATGAAGGAAAAAAAAAACATTTAGAAAAAATATATTGAAAACTCAAATTAAAAAAAAAAACATGAAAAACTAAATTAAGAAAAAAAAAACATGAAAAACTAAATCAAGAAAAAAAACTAAAACTAAAAACAAATAAAACAAATTTAACATTTTCCCAAAAAACACCTATTTTAAAAACAAAAACTCTAAACTAATTTTTTTTATAAAAATTAAAAAACTAAAAAAATATGAAAAAAATGATATTTAACAAAAAAATAAAAAGAAAATTTATATAGAGAGAATGACCCAAAAAAAAAAAAATTTTATGGAAAAAGGTTTCGAAAAAGATAAAAAAACACAAAAAATTAAAGATTTATATATAAAAAACTAAACTAGAACACCTAAAATAAAAAAATTTAATCCAAAATTTAAAAAATAATAGAAAAAAATACCTAAAAAAAACATAACAT
>ML779058.1:311763-367423 GCA_009831015.1 Picea engelmannii | reverse complement strand
GATTGCTCAAGGATTTTTTCTCCAATATGGGTATGATTGTTAATACTGATAAGACTAAGGTCATGATTATTAAATCCAATAAGATCACTTATGATACCTTCGTATATGACAACAACAACTTGGAGGAATTGACTTCATACAAATATCTTAGAATTTATATTCACCACAAGCTTAATTGGAATTATAACAATGAGAAAAGGATTATTGGGGGATGGAAAGCTTATTATGGGATTGAAAACAATTGTAAATTAACTGATCTTTGGAGTTGGAATAAGAAGAAACTCCTCTTTGAGACTTTTGTTACACATGTTATTCTTTATGGATGTGAAGTTTGGGGCTGTAGTATCTCTCATGAATCCTGGAAAAAGATAGACCAGATAAAAAAGAATTTTATAACCTATAATCTCAAAATTAAAGGAAATATGCCCTATCTCGTCCTCGTCTTAGAAGCAAGCCTCTCCCCCATTGAGAGCATGACTATGAATATATACCTAATGTATAAGAACAAGTTAAACAACATGGAAGACAAGAGGCTAACTAAAATTTCTTTAAAACCGAATCGTAACCACCATCGACTCAAGCGAGGATGGCATAAACATGCCCGGTATTGGCTAAACTATTGGAGAATCATGGAAGACATCGTTTTGCAGAATAAAGTTACTATTAAAAAAAACATCAAATCAAAATTTAAGGAGAAAATGTGGTGTAATAAAGAGTTAGAGGTAAAAAGAAAATTAAGGTATTATAAGGTGTAATCAACCCTAATCTAGAAGATCAAAATTATCTATCTATTTTTCCAAGTGTAAAGAAAAAAATAGCATTTCTAAGATAAGCATAAATTCTCATGAGCTCCATAGTGAAACCAAGCATTAGTCAATCCCTAAAATGCCATGGGATGAAAGAATGTGTCACCATTGTGACACGAAGAAGGTTGAAGATGAAAAACATTTTTTCCTAGATTTTCCAGCCTATACCGAGATTAGATCTCATTTTCAAAACATTTGTCACACTACCAATCTTCCTAACATCTTAACTCAACAAAACTATGGTGATCTTGAAAAGCTTCTCTTAATGGTTTTCGAGCACAAAAACTAAATTCTAAGGAATCACAAGTAATCACTTACCCTCTTGAGGTTCGATAGACCAATTTGGTCTTAGTAGATGTTAATCATCATCATCATCATCATCATCATCATATATATATAATAACTTTATAATTTTGTTTTTGTTTTATTAAGTAATTTTAAGGTTTTTTTTGAGTTTTTTTTTTTCTTTTTTTGTATTAACTTTTTTAATTTAGGTGTGGCATTTTTGTTTTTTTATATATATTATTAATTTTTTTGTGTTTTTTTAATCTTTTTAAAGTTTTTTTTCTCATACATTTGTTGTTTTTTTTTCTTTTCTTATTGTAGCTTAGTTTTTAGATAAGTTTTTAATTTGTTGGTATTTTAGTTTTTCTTTAATTGTTTTTTATATAAATTTTTCTTTTATTTTTTTTTTAATTTCAATTTTTTTTTCTTTTTTCAGTTTTTTTTTTCAAAAAAAACATTAAATTTGGGTTAAAGTTTTTGTTTTTTAAATGTGTTTATTTTTTTTTTTAAATTAAAACTAACTTGCGAAGTTTTTTTTTCTTTCGTCAAATTTATTGATTTTTTAATATAAATTTTAAAAAATGAAAAATGAAAATATAAGCAATGATTTAGGAGTAGATTTTGAGTTGTTTATTGACAATGGTACCTGTTGTCAAAGGCATGATTTCAATTAAGTTATGATTTCAAATCCAAAAAAAAAATTAGTGCTACTGGTAGCATCACTTTTTGATTTGAGAGTAAATTTTAACCGTCATAAAAAATAAAATGGAAACGTTAGGGATCAGAAAATTTAAAATATCAAAAAAACACCTAAAAAGTGAGGGGGGTGCTACTAGTAGCACCATTTTTAAAAACGGGGTAAAAGAAGTGACCCTTGAAAAAACGAGAACTCGACAATGTTATCGTTAAGTTGGTAATATTGTTTATGGATGATTTTGAAGTTGTGTTGGGACATGAGTTCATATGTAAGGAAAAGGAATCACCTATTCCTCAAAGGAAAATTTTGGTCATTTTCTTATGAAAAAATCCATGTTTGATTCCTACCATAAGGAAGAAGGAAGGGGGCATGAAGATGTTTTCCTTACAAATGGTTGTTTCCAACAACCAGAATAGGAAACCTTGTGGAGATGAACTTGGATTATGTGGGTTGATGGTCAGACAGTATAATGAAGAGAATGAAAGGAATCTTGTGTCAATGTAGCAGAGGCTTTCCAATATTGAAGACATAATTGGATATTTGGCTAAGACAGTGGATGGCTTGGCCAATTTATGTTTGAAAGTTGATGAGTGGTAGAAAAGATCAGAAGAAGTCACATAAATGAGGGTGTCATATCATCTTGGTGAATAGGAGTAGATACCATGTGGACCAAGAGGATGTGATGGAGGTGCAATAAACGTAGTGGAAGAGAACCAACGAAGAGGCCAATTCCTCCTCTAGAAAACTTGGACATGGTCAATGGCAATATGAACCTAATCTAGAATGACTCATGGAGAAGTGCAAAGGACAAATCAGTTCATGTGTACCACTGATTATGTACATAATGTAGAAGTATGGTGAAATTATGTTGATTGTATTGTGAAAAATTGGAGACGAGGGAGATGGCCTAACCAACCATCCCCCTTAACCTTCAAACTAGACTAAAACACGTTGTCTTGTCATATCAATGGGAGGCAATGAGGCCAATGGGGAACCTTTAGGAGGTTCCTTGGTGAAAATTGTTGAGAACGCAATGGGTGACTTGACATATTGGAGGAAATGAACAATTGTGGATGTGACTAGTTTGTAAATAGAAACAAATGTTTGAATGTGAATATGTGAGTTCTTGAGACAAAAGTGCGATGATTGGACTACCTACCCAATCTTCTGATGTTACAAGGGGATCCAACATATGGAATCATGGGAAGGTGAATCAAAGTATGGAAGAAATAGTAAGTGAGAGATAAATGACACTTCATAGACTCATGTAATTTCATAAGGGGAGTTTTCCTTGACAACAATAGTTCAAGAGAGAACACTCGTTAAGAGGTGAAGAGATTCAGACATGGGCCAGAGATGCCATAGAGAATGATGGATGTTGCCAGGGTCAAGAACAACTTGGAGTAGAGTGGTATGTAAGTTCTCCCATGACACCCACCGAGTGCATGTGCCCCTTAGGTATATTTGGCTATGGAATGTATGAAGAGAACAAGGAGGGAGCAATTGGTTGGGAAAACAAATATGTTTGGGTGTGAGCAGGATCACCTTAGTTACATTATGGTTATGTGTGGAACCAAGGGAAAAAACACCTTACTTACCTTAGAATGATTGACAAATACTTGGGTTCCATTTGGGCAAGGTTGGAGAACCTTGATACCATTCTCAAGTAGTGGAACCATATTCCCTTATCAACATGGGCACACTGAAGAGGTTGGACAACCCCATCAACACACCCACGAATATTCATGATGATTAGTAGAATAGAATACACAAGGAAAGTGGATTGAACGCATTGATGGGTCATGCCTTTCCAGGAGACATGATAGTTGATTGACGCGCGTTCTTGTATGGGTGCACTAGGTCCATGGAGGGACATGACAAGTAATTTGAGTGTGGGTTCATGGAGCATGACACACCAAAAATACATGTTGTTTCACACTAGTTTCCTTAAGAGTTCCTATAAGAGAAACTGTTCATAACTAAAGGAAGGAATGGAATATTTGCAAGATATTTAGAGAACAATTATGACATACATCTGAGGCAATGAATTGAGGAATACTTTCCAATATGGAAGAAATGTATCCAATATTGGGACGCTCTAGGAATTTTTTGGGAAGTATGGCAACACAGGTTTGTTGGAGGCATGTTTGAGGTATGTTGTGCTACTTATATGTTTAGTATAATGCACTCATTAATTATCAATCTAGGATTCGTAATAAACAGAGTTACAGGACACTAGTAAGAAAGGTAATTTCTAATGTCACGAGTATAGAACTAAGCTAGATTATGCATACTGGAAAGAAATCAAAATAGAAAATTGAAATGCACTTTGGTTTTCTTTCACAGAGAGGCTATCTACTCCATTATGTCACATGCAATTATGAGATGGGGTTGGTTTGATAGATCAACTCTGCTATCTGACCCAGAAAACTAACTATGCAATCCACACTTCTGAAAGGAAATCACACATGAATCATCAAAGCATAGCATGGGTAGTTCAATAGTCAATATGTTGGTTCTATTGTGGTTCACAATGAACTTCACTAGTTCTTATCCAAATAGTTTTGACTATTGCTGCCAACATCTATTATCACTCAAGGAAATCAAATTCATGAGAACATAAACATGGCATATGCAAAAACAAAGCAAGTAAAGATCTCTAAGCAATTATATAATGGAAATCCTAGTCTAAGTTGTACTGCTATCATGTAACAGAGTTAAATCTTCAACTACTTTAACATTTACATTATTGAAAACAAATGCTAATGCTAATCTATGAAGATGCTGACCTTTGTTGGGTAGTGAGCCCTTTCCGCTTCAACAGGTCAGCTACTGGAGTCTACAGAAATCTTTCTTTCGACACACACATTACTCTCACTCACATTTAAAAACATAAAATCAAACTTTTGTTAACAACTCAACTCACACTTAATCATAGATAATCATAATATGGAGGTAAATGACATTCTATTAATCATCACTCAGAATATGTTCTGTACTATCACACATTTCTTCACATGTTTGTAATATGCTTACTCTCCCTTCTACCGTCCTTTCCACAACTATTTAAAAGTTTTAATCGTGAAACACAAGGAGGTGAAGTGATTTGCAAATCAATCAGTTGTTAAATTAAATCATTCAGTTACATCTTTAGCTTGATCCTCATGACACGAAGTGCATGAGGATGAGACAATCAATAGACCATTCTTATCATAGCCTTGCTAAAGCAAATAGACATCCACCAATTGGCTTAGGCAAGATATGGAACTTAACTTAGTGTATTAGGCTCTTCCATATTGGTACCAGATCATAACAAGTAGATGGTATCGGATCATGATAGTGCGCAAAAGGTGGTACTGGATCATGACAGTGCATGGCCGTTGGTACCGGATCACAACAGATGAGACTTTAGTACCGGATGCATTTGGTACCGGATTCAGACAGTGGCAGTCATGATGCACAAGTACCGGATAGTTGAGCTGGTACAGGAAGGTTGGATTTATCTAGAGATCAAAGATCATACATGGCAAATTGAATCATTAGTACATGAAACATTAATTCCCTAGCTCAATAAACCACAAAAATGTATGAATTAACCATAATTTACCTTATAACCTTATCACTGGCTAATGGAGTGTTCTTGTCCTTCACCCAAGCTTAGGTAAGCCAAAAAGGTATAGATAAGAAGTATATTAGGGTAATGGGGATGTCATTTTCGGGTCTCAAGAAGGTAGAACTGAAATCTATGTTAGCTTGGTGAAAGTCTACGAGAACGAAGGGAAACTAATTCTATGGTTGTGGGAACATCTGAGGTGCACCACAATAGGTTGCAGAGATGGTTACGACATAAAATCTTGGTGTGATGAATCTATTTATGAGTGTCTTGGTGAGGTGAGGAAATTTGTTTGACTCATCCCAAGTTGTAAAGTTAGCCGATAGTTCTCATCTTGTAACTGTTTTGCAATGACAAAGAATTAGCCAAGTGTTAGGCACGGTTCTTTCCACTCACACTGTTCATGTTTTTATGTTTCATTTGTTTCACATTTGTTCTCTTGGTTTCTCATTTTCATGGATTTATGCTTATATATCACTAAGTGTTAAATTGTTAACAATTGTCTAAGTATCCAATAGTGGAACTAGAGTAGGAGTGTGACTCGTCAGTAGCCTATAAGGGAGTATGGGTATGCTCTAGGTGAAAAGGTGTAGTCTGGATAACGTATTCTTGGTGTGCCAAGAAAAAAGTAAGAATTATCGCGATGTTTCATTCCCTTAAGAGGTGAAATATCACAAGATTTTAACAAGCATATGCTAGGGCTATGAAAAAAATCATCTCTAGAAGTATCAAACAAACCATCTCTAAGAAAGTCTCTCTAAAGAAACTTGGCTTCCTTGAAGGATGCCAAATAAACAAGTAAATTGGTCTCACCCAAGAAGGAATACACCCAGTGAATTTTTTTTTTGTGAAGGCCAAGATAGAAAAAGTTGACTTGTGCAAAGCTTCAATAGGGTCAGTTGGCTCTTCCTCCAACTCGTTTTAAGAAACTCAATCTTCAATATACACATAGTGACTTGGGTTATGGATTGCATAATCTCTGTGACATTCAAAGTACTAATCAACAGATTGGCCTCACCAATTTTCAATTCTAAAATAGAAATTCACTAGGGATTCCCTCTATCCCTCCTATAATTCCTCCCAATAGAAGAAGTATTAAGAACATATCTCAAGTAATCTATACAAATTGACACTTTCAAAGGTATCCTAATTGGAAATCAATTCTATGTTTCACATTTACTTTTTGTCAATGACATATTAATTTTTTGTGATGGTTCAAAATGCATGGTGGAAAATATTAAAGATACCATTGACCTATCTTTCACTTCCAAAAGAGTGATTATAAAATCCTCCAAGTCCTTGATAATAATATGGGGTCTCTTGGACCATGAAAAGCTCTATTTTCCCCAAAAATTCCCCTTCTTGACCTCGGCCTTTGAGGTCAGCCTTAAGTATTCATATTTACACTTGAAATTAAACCTATAATTTGAGGGATATTTGTAATGTCTCATAGCCAAGGTTTAAAAAAAATTAAACCCATTGTTCAATAGATGGGTGTCTCATCTTGGTCTCCTTTTCCTCATAAAATTTGTCTGTGAGACTATTATGTTCTATTGGATGTCCCTCAAAAGGTATATTGGAAAAAATTCACCAACTTTGTTAAAAAATCATATGGGTAGGGAACTAGGATAAGAAAGGAATGACATTGGTCTCCTAGAAAATGTATGCATCCCTAAAAGTTAATTAGGTTGGGGCTTAGAATTTTTTTCCATTTTTCCAAAGCCTTGGTAACCAAGAGCATTTGTAGACTTAATTAAAGAAAGTGTTTCTTGGTGTAGGTATTGAAGGAAAAATATATTGGCCATATATATATTGAAGACCAAATATACAACCCAAATAAGAAAACTTGGTCCTCATCCATCATTTGGAAATACACCATTGAAAATCCCCCCCCCAAATTGGAAATTGGTTAATTAGGAGGATTGTTGATCTATAAACTACCATGAATATTCCATTGTAACATTTTGTCAAAACAAATATTCTATTATACTGAAATATTTTATTATGTAAGTTTATTTTCCTTAGATCTTGTATTTATAATCACTAGCTTATTGCTCAAATTAATGAAATAACTTAAATGTTAAAATGAGAGACCTAGAAAAATAACACACCATCCACAAAAATGAAAACAAGATGTATCCTTGGAAACCCAATATGGGACAAAACCTAGTTATAAGGTGAGGCCTATTCTCTTCTCTCCTTTATTTAGTTATGAAAAGTAAGTATAAAGAAATGAGCACTCACTATGGAGTTTCCTTTGACACTATGACCTGAAAATATGCTATAGAATATCTTAACTCCTTTATTATGCTCTCAAAATACAACCCCTATATTATATATTCAACTATGGATAAATTACAATGCTAAATAATGAAACCCCTTCTCTTCCTAGTATCCCAGTATTTATCATAGCCTGATAGCCATCTAGGGTTAGGGTTTTTTCATCCTCAACCATTAATTAGTGATAATATTTTTGGCATTCTAGAATATTTTTTAAATTAAACATGTTACTAGCCCCATTTTTTTTTAGTAATGAGGGATGACATGGGATCCACTCTTACCACTGTGGTCAACAAGGTAGGTCAACTTGCGAGAGGAATAACTTCCACATATGAGATCTGATTGAGGAAATGTTTTCATTGTCGGAAAGGAATCGTTGTGTAGAATAGAATAAAGAGGTTTTGAACAATATCACAAAGTTTTGATCCCAAAAACTTCTATTTTATTCCTCAAAATGGCTCTGAAAGGTTCTAGGCCTCAAATCTCCAAACTAGGACCTACAACTAAAATGGGACCTGCAAGAGAATTCCTCCAAATTTTCCATCTAGAATGTACCAAGACATATGAAAACGTATATGATGATCCATTTGGGATGACAAATCCCCATTTAGAGAGTATTTTGGTATCCAAAATTGTACTAAATGAGGTGAGGAATTTTTCCCTCTACCTTCTTCCTTGAGTAGCATTTTTCTTTGCTTGGAAGTTGTCCTTTCAACCTAATCCACCAACGGTCATGTTTCCCTTGTCTTCTAGTTTTAGACTTCCTTTGCAAAATTGATTATTCTTCCAAATATTCTTGAGCATCTGGTGATAGTTCCTCTATGGTGGGTAGGACGTCTTCCACCTCTTGATCCAACATGGAAGGATCATGGAGTTTCAAATTCTCTACATTTATTGTTGAGTAAATGAGAGTGTACAGGAATAAACTCATTCTGTAGGTGTTATCTCCCACCTTATCCAATACCAAAAAAGGTCCATACCATAAAGCCTTGATATTATTACCAGGACACTATAGTCTTTCCTTGTTTAATTCTAACCAAACTATGTCTCCCACTTTCAAGGACTTCTCGGTTCTATGTTAATCATGTATGGCCTTACACTTTTCACATGACTTCCTTAGTGTCTGTTATACTTGCAAATAGATTTGTCTAAATAAAAACATTTATCTACTTTCAATGCTTCTCTTATGATGTTTTCCCTCACTCCTCCTTGATGTCCATAAACAACATCCAAGCGAAAAGGTGGAAAATATCCAAAGCAAGTTTCAAAACACGGATTTGTTAGAAAAAGAGAATCATAGAGAAATAATATAAAACAAATGTCAAAATAAAACAAAAAAGATACACAATACAATATAAAAACAAATATATGTGGTTCACCCAATATGGGGTACATCCACAGAGAAATTTCTAGGTCTTTCCTTTATTACTATCCAACAAATGAAGGGATACAACCTACAACACACTCGTTATAACTTCTTTTTATTTTCTCAAATTCGCCTCTCTCAAAACACAATATTCACTCTCAAAAACCATTGTAATAGAATTAACTCATACATAAAAGAGGGTTTTCTTCTAAGGAAAAAAACCCTAACATAACTTTTATCATTATGTATGCAACCTAATGATGAACGGTTGATATTTACTACAAAATAATAATATTTTGCAAGGAAATGTTCCCAAAAACATTTCTTCGGGGGCATTGCCCCCAAACCCCCACTAGTGGGGGATCCATAAAGTGTCGCCACCATCCCTAGAACCCTTAGTGAAAAATGAGGGGGGTTAATACCCATCATCCTGAAATGGCATCCAAACATGACTAAAACAAGACCTATGAATCGGGAAGATAATGAGGCTCCACAACCAATAATATCCCACTTCTAGAGTGATAAAAAACACTCCACTGGTGTTGTACCTATCGAACTATGATCCACCTTGAACATGGAAAGTTTCTCATGTTCACCTTCATTCTTGAAGAACAACTAAAACTAAGAAGGAAATCATTTTCTCCCTACTTACTACCTTTGTTAACATGTTTGCATGACTCCGGCTAGTATGTATCTTTTCCAACTTCAATTGTCCATCTTCCAAAATGGATTGTATGAAATGGTACCTGAGTTGTATATGTTTAGTCCTAGAATGGAAGGTTGAGTTCTTTGCAATATGAATGGAACGATGGATTTCATAGTATAACCTATTATTCTCCTACTTCTTTCCCAATTCCTCCATAAATCTATGTAACCAAATCATCTCTTTACTAGCCTCAGTAGCAACAACATACTCTTTGTTTGTTGTTGAAAGTACAAAATCCAACTTATTGTTGTTCCACCTATAATAAAAACATACCCTGTGGTGCTTCTCCTGCTATCTTTATCACATGTCATACCTGAATCAACATATCCTTGTAAAATAGTGTTTGAATCTCCAAAATGTAATGCATGAGTAGTAGTACCTCTCAAATACCTGAGAATCAAATTTACTTCCTCCCAATTTTATTTACCTATATTTTTCACATACCTACCGACAACTCCCACTGCATGTGAAATATCTGGTCTTGTGCACACTATCACATACATCATGCTACCAATTCTTTATGAATAACGGATAATCAACATGTTTTATATCTACTCCTATGTATTGGGACACATTTACTTGGTTAATTTTAAATTGTTTACCAAAGGTGTACTAACTAGTTTTTCTTTTTGCATTCTAAATATATCCAACAGCTTTGCTCTGTACTCTCCCTAATACAATGTCAATTTGTGATTTTCTTGTCTCATGTTATTCTCATACCAAGGATTTTCTTTGGAGCACCCAAATCCTTCATCGAAAATTAATTATCTAATTTCCTTTTGATCAAATTTATATCCTACATGTTATACCCTACAACAATCATGTCATCTACATACAGTAGAAAGATAATATAGCTTCCATTTTCTAGCCTCTTAAAATAAACATAGTGATGAGAATGACAACTACTATAACCTTGTTCAGTCCTAAACCTGCCAAATTTCAAATACCACTTCCTTGGAGCTTTCTTTAGGCCATAAAATCTCTTCTTAAACCTACATACCAAATTCTCCTTCCTTTGACCTAATACCCCTGAGGTTTTTTCATATAAATATCTTCCTCCAAATCCCCATGGAGAAAATTTGTTTTTACATCTAATTGTTCAAGATGCAAATATTATACTACCACAAGGCTTAAAATATTCCTAGTCGAAGTCATTTTAACAACAGGTGAAAATATTTCATCAAAATCTATACCTTTATTCAATGCAAACCCCTTTCCAACAAGTATGGGCTTGTACCTCTTTTTTTCTCCATCTTATTCCTTCAAACTGTAAACCCAATTTTTATCACACTAAGTTTCCTTGGGTCTTTAGCATTTAGCTTCATCCTTTCCTAAGCCTATAGATTTTAATTTTTTTATTTATCCTTTTAAAAGTTTGTTTCCTTAGTTTCCTTGATAAATAAAGTCTTAAGTCATGACTTATGTTTTGATCCTCACACAAATATTTGACTCGTGACCGTTTTTTATGACCTATCTTTTGATCCCCTCCATGACTTGACACTAGGATTGAATCACTCCATGATCAACTTGACTTGACTTACCACTTTCCTCACTCATTCCCTCGTAACCTTGCCTTGCTATCCCTTTTGTACTCTACTTACTGGTCAAATCATTTTTTGAAAGGGAGCGATGCCAACTCATAAGGAGTTTCCGTAGCACACTCTTTGTCCATCATTTTCTACCATGATTTATGATTACAATGTTGATGTCATGTCTTCCTTGTTTTCAGTGCCAGGGGTGGTTAAAATATGCTTTCAATATCTCATATTAAAATATGTTTTCAGTGCCAGGGGTGGTAAAATATGTTTTCAGCACCAGGGGTGGTTAAAATATGCTTTCAATATTTATAGGTAAATTGTTGCGCTACACAAATTACCACTTCCGACTAGTTGGCAACAATGCTACTAGATCCGATGATGAGGTGGATTCAGAGTCCGATTTTCTCATGAATTCTTCCTTAAATATTTTTGAGGCCTTGAACTGAATTTACTCCACAAGTATTCTGTGTTTTCTTCCTCTGCACATCAATTTCAAGGAGAATTAGCGGTCAGAATTTTGGTTATCAAGATTGCATAGTTGGAGGAGATCTTTCCTCACGTCATCCTATCAGTTTCTTCCCTCCTTTCAAACCTGTAGATCTCATTACCTTCCTATCGAGTTTTATATATCTTCCTGTCATTACCACTGAGCTCGTAGTATCCAAACATATCCTATCCTTTGCATGCACGCTGTGCTACCTAGAGACGCTACTCAAGCTACACTGTTTCTCCCCTGCCTCCTCTGACAGTTGAGTTGGGTAATTTTAACCCAGTTTTCAAGACTATTACAGGGCATCTTTTCATCATATTTTTCTCAATGTTTCATATCTACACATATTCAGGGAGGGATTTCTATAGCTAGTTCTAGCTAGCTAGCAACTAGTCTGGTTTAAGGAAAATTATTATAAAGGGGAAGACTTGTCCATTTGAGCTTTGAATTTTTAATCCTCTTCATTATCACCACTCCATATCCCTAAAATATCTTATCCTAAACTATGGAGACATCTCAGATGAAGAAGTCACAAAAGGGAGGTAAGGTGGTTAGAACTGAGCCTGTAGACATGAATCTATTCGAGGCAGAGCCTAAGGCCAGAGAAGTGTTTAAAAGGGTGGGATGCCTCTCTTTTTTCCCAAATATGCAAAGAGGTCATCCTGAGGTGACAAGGAATTTTGCCTTACATTTTGATGGACTAAAGACCAAGGTAGAGAACCTAGAATTTGAGGTGTCTGAGACCTCTATTTCAGCTGCTACAAGAATCCCTAACACAGGTGAGAAATGGTTTAAATCCATGGACTTAGATGCAGCTTATGCCAAATATTTCCTTAAGCCTAAACATCAATATGATAATTTGAATAAAGGTGTGCCAAGGAATCATCTAATTGGGCAGTTTGACAGGATATTGAGGATCATTCAGAGGTAGTTTACATGTGAAGGGAGGTTCAATACACTAGGCCAGTACCATATAAGGCTTCTGTTGCATTTTAATGGAAAAATTGAAATGAACATTCCATACTGTTTGCTAAGGAGCAAAGGAAAGATGTCAAACAGGGTTCAATCCAAGTCTAAGGCTATGGATACTAGCATCTTTCTCTCTGGATTGATTAGAATGTTGGTTTTTGAAGAGATGGGTAAGAAGGATATCTCATGGGAACATTTTTGTATTTCTTCTCACTATAATTCTGATACAGAAACTACTCCTCATTCGTAGATAGCAAGCCCTTTACCATCCACCAGTGTTGCTAAAGCAGGTACTAGCAATAAGAGAAAGTGCAGAGTTCCAGTTCAATATTGAGAGGCCATCAAGGAGGTTGCAGGAACTAAGGAGGAGGCTTTTCATTCTCCTCAGAGAGATATTTCACCCCCTCCTCCACCAGATTTAGAAGAAGCCCCACCCCCTCCTCCACCATAGTTAGAAGAAGCCCCTTCTTCTACTAAAAATACAACAAAGAAAGGGAAGAAGCTACACTTCTCCTCATCTCCTTCAACAACCAACATCAAGGTTGGAAAGCCTTTCAAAAGAGAATCACCTCCTAAAGAGGTTGTTGAAGAACAGTCCCTACAAAAAGTCTCTATCCTATAGAAGAAGAAAGAAGAAATCCCTGTACAGAAGAAGAAAGATAAAGGCAAAGGAATCAAGAATCTTGATGATATGGACAAAGTAATCCCTATGTAGCAGGAAGAGGAAACCATGAAAAATCTTGTTGAGACTGTTCACATCACTGCTTCACCTAGTAGCCAGATGTTAAAAAGACTAATCAGGAAACTCAAGGATGCTAGGAAGGAGGTGGCTCATTTGAAGGTAGACTCCATATCTAACAGATTTAAGATGAAAGAAATCATGGATGGCTACAACCACACTCTTGACCTAGCAAGGTTCACAACAAGAAAGGCCCAGCCTCTCCATAAGCAGCTCAAAAACCTTTATAGGAAGAACAAAGATTTTCAATCTCAAAACAGAAGGCTCAAAGAAGAGTTGGAACATTTCCAAGATGAAATGGCTCAAAGGAACTTGCAGGTATTGGTTGAATCTTCCATTGAAAAGGAAAAACCAGTATCCAAGGAGAGCATAGATCCAGTGAAGAAGCATGGCACTACTAAAGGGAAGAATCCTGTTGTGCCAAAGGGAAGTCCTCCTTCTCCAAGAAGGAGTGTCAGGTTAATGAAGTAACTGGTGAAAGGTGAGATCCATTTTTGAAGATGACCCCTTTTTGCAAAGATAAGCAATTGAGGAAACACTACATCTACCACCTATATAGGATATACAGACTTCTAGTACTTACTGTTCATAGTTTTGGGTTCTCACAAAGAATTAATCCCTTCAACAATAGTAGTGCATACATTCTGTAGTGTTATGGCACTACGGAATAGTCTATTTTGATGTTCCACCAGTCTGCTACCTATAATGCTACTGAAACTCCTAATACTAATGGTGTTGCTAATATCTGAAGTTTCTACCCATTCTGCACATGTTCAAGTGAAGGTGTTATGAATTGTGATGGTGCTACCGAATGTTTGACAAGATACACAGATGTGCGCTACCAAAATTTTGACAAGATATATAGGAGGGTGCTACCGATATTCTGGCAGAAACTGAATCCTACATAGAGACACACCAATATGGCAATACCAAAATTCACTACCGAAATTTTGGCAGAGATTGAATTTTTCACAGAAGACATGAAGTCTTGATGCTACCTTTTCTACTTGCCTATTTTTGAGGTTGCGCTACATTTTCAAATGAAATTTGGTAAAGGTGCTACAAAGTGCACTACTTAGAGAACTACCAAATGATTCTACCAACATATACCAAGAATCAAGGAGAGTCAAGCTAGCATATTTATGAATATTTGATGATGGGGATAATTGCAGAGGCAACAACTCTAAGCGTGATAACATCCACATGCCCATGAAGGACACTTGGCAAGCAAGGAGTTGTGCACCAAAGGGGGATCAATTTGGTTCAAAGATTGGTTGGATAAATGACCAACATTTTCCCATTTTATAGCATAAGTTGTTAGTTAAGTTGTTAGATGAAATAACTTCTTAGATATTTTCATGGGAAGAAAGCCAACTCACACCCCCAGTTGTTTCCTCCTTTTTTATTATAAATAGATAGATGAAATGATTTAGTAGGTTTGAATGGTTGATAGGGTCCCATATAATGTAATATTTTGATGAAGTTATTGTGAACTATTTATGTACTTGATTTATGACATCTTGGTTAATAGAAATCAACTTCTTATTCTAGCTTATTTGCTTCTAATGCTAAAGTGTTCATGCTTTGAATGATTCACATGATTTTTTCTGGTGATATTATGATGTATGTTTGATTATAATATTATTATGATGTTTCTTTAGTATCTTTAAACTTTGAACTCAATAAGATATTGTGTTAAGAGTTTTTCTTCCTTAGGTTGTCTGCAGACCGGATGTTTACAACAACCTCTACATCCCTCTCACCAAAGTCTTCGCTCTGTTCACATTTACTCCCACTTACTGATTGAATTTAGTCAAGACCTTGATTTCTCATGCATGCTAGCCCTGATTTTTGAGTTGGAACATTATCATCTTCAATCTTATCCATTTGACCCCTCAAAAAACTCTTTTACATCTACATATAACCTGATGGCACCACTTCCGGGGAATGATTTGAAGATATTTCCCTAGGATTGAATGACAAAGCCTACTAGTTTTGAAGGTGCATTGGAACTTAGTATCTTGAAGATTACAACTTGCACCTAGTGACTCCATTGTTTCAGCTATGGCGCCTAAAGGCAGACATACGAGATCAAATCCACAGCTACCTTTGGTTCCACCTGAGGTTGACCTAGAGAAGATCATCAAGAAGGGAAAATCTTCTCAAGAATTTTGTTGTTGTTGTTGCTACAAGTGATTCTGGCCAGTTGCCTGATTCCACTCTTAATACTCCAGTTTTTATATCAAGTGATCATTCTTTAACTTCTGTTGAAGTATCTAAGAATCTTGATTTCAAAAAATTTCTTATTGAATACTCCTCTTTTGAAATTGATTTGAAAGAATAAATCTTTGAAATTATTTCTTCCCATAACATTGTAAAATGGTTCAGTCTTGAGAGTCTTGAAGATTTTCCTACTTTAGGATTTTCTACCCCTCCTCTTGTTAAAATTTATGCTACTAAAGAAAATGAAACCTCGTCACCTTTACAGACTTTACCATCTTATTCCAAGACTCAACGTTTTGCTATAAAAACTGAAATTTCCCCTTCATACATTCCTTTTCTCCTAAACTGCACACAGTCAAGTTCCCTTCTCCTCCTTGTTGACCAATAGTTCAAAATCCAATGGCAGGTGATAACCCCCCTGCAAATAGGATGGATTCCATAGTGGCTAAAAGATATTCCCCTCTTGTCTTACCTCTTCCAGTGAATGCTCTTCCTCCTAGAGATTATTTAAAATACATGCCCAAATTCATGGGAGAAGAAGATATAACCACTAAAGAACATCTTGTTGCCTTCTATAGTTGTGCAAACAATCAAAAAATTGAAAATAAGGATGTGTGGATGAGAGTCTTCATCCAAATCCTTTTTGGTGAGTCTAGGAAGTGGTTTAGGGGTTTGGCCCCTGGATCCATTATTGACATTGAGGCGTTAGATGAGGCCTTTTTGAGGCACTGGGGGGACAAAAAGGAATTCTTGTACTATATCACTGAATTTGGATCCCTAAAAAGGAAGAGGGAGAGTTTGTCTTTGACTTCTCTAAAAGATTCAAAAAAATGTACACTAAGATTCCTGATGAGATAAAACCCACAAAAACCTTTGCAAAAATCACTTATGCCAGTTCCTTTGACCCCTAGTATTTCCATATACTGAGAGAAAGAAGATCAGCCTTCTTATCCCATAGGCAATATGCAGCCTTGGAGGTAGAATCCAACATAGTGGAATCTCATAAACTCAGGGGAAAATCTAATAGAGATAGGAGAAAAAACAAAGTTGAAGCTTCAACTTCCGACTCCCTTGTTGTCCACTCTCAAGTAGATAAACTTACCAAATTAGTAAAATCCCTTTCTACTGAGATTGAGAAGTTAAAACTGGAAGGAAAACAAACCTACATAAATACTTAGAATATTGATAACAGAGGTAACTTCAGGAGACCAAATAATGCGCCCAAAGATCCTAGAAACAAAGAGAGTGATGATCGAAAGGTGAAAAATCCCTTACAAAACAACTTGGTTGTCGATGAAGAAGGAGAGGAGGAAGAAGCTAACCCTGAGATTCATTACTTAGGTGACACATCCCCATCCCCTCACTTGAATCAATCTGCGTATGAGAAATCCTTGATGGATATTAAAAAAATGAACTAAGTAAGGGAGAGAAAGAAAAAGAAAGTCCTAATAGATATAATCTGAGATCTAAAAAGAATGAGGAAAAAACTGATGCTTCTAATCAAACTGCTCAAAAAGAAAATTCTACCAAGGCTGTGGAAGTTAGCAGTAAGGAAAAAGACACTCAACGTCCCCAAGTTTTGGTCAAAAATCCTACCCCTGAAACCAAAGAGATCCTGAAGTATTCATCTTCCTTCAGCTTTGAGAATGAGATCCAAAACATCAATATCCCTGTACCTTTTGGAATTGATAAAAAATTAAGAATTTAAAAAATATCTCTCCAAAATGTTATAGCCCGAAGCCTCTCCAAGTGCCACTAATTCAGTAAATATGCAAGATGAAAAACCAACACTTATCTTGGACCCATTGATACAAGATAGAGATGATTCATCCCCTCCTTTCTATACATCACTAAATATACATGATAAGGTGTTGCATAATTGTTTTATGGATTCAGGGGCATCCCACAATCTCATGTCGAAAACTGTTATGGATGAACTTGGGTTAGAAATCACAAAGACCTACCATGAATTATATTATTTTGACTCCAGGAAAGTGAAGTGTCTTGGGGTCATTAACGATCTAGTTGTGACCTTATTTCAACTTCCCATGAAAAAAGTAGTCATGGATATCATGGTGGCTGATGTTCCCTCCAAGTTTGGCATGATCTTGTTAATATCTTGGATAAAAAGACTTGGGGGAGACTTGTATATGGATCTCTCATATGATACCATTACTGTGTTTGGGGGGGGCCATAGAAGACTTTACATGGAAGCTCATTTGGCCTACATTATTATTGATGAAGCAAACCCCGTAAATCATCCTATTTTTCCTATTGATGCTGATTTGGGATCCAACATATTGCAGCTCATCGATACCCCTGAAACTCCTCTTAAAATCTGAAAACGGTCTATTATCTTTTGCGAAGATTCCCCTCCAAACACCTCTGTTTGGAATATGTTCTTTGATGGAGCCTCTTCTAGGGAAGGTGTTGGTGATGGAGTGGTATTTGTTTCACCTGCTCAAGAGACTATATTTCTATCATACAAGATAGAATTTGAAACTACTAATAATGTGGCAGAATATGAAGCTCTTGTATTGGGATTGAGGGATACTAAAGACACAGGGATAGAAGAGATATCAGTATTTGGGGATGTTTAATTGATCGTCCATCAGATAAAAAATATTTACCAAACTAAGCACCCTAGGCTTAAGTCTTATAGAAATAAAGTGTGGGGCTTGGTGGACATATTTTTCTCATCTTTTAACATTTCATTTATTCCTAGAGAAGAGAATACCATGGTTGATAGTTTGGTTGTATCATCAATAAATTTCATAGTCCCCTTATGACCTAAACTCAAGTATGATGTAGAAGTCAAATACAAGCCTTCTATATTGGACAATGTCAAATATTGGAAGGTTTTTGAAGATGATCTAGAACTTAAAAAATTCTTCGGGACTGTTGATGAGTTTTTTTCATTACACATTGATCAGGATCATGATTCTGAAATTAATCCTCATGCTGATGTTTTTCTTAATAAAATTGCTAATCATCATATTGTGCATCTACCTGGAAACCACATTCAAAAAGGACTAGTTCCTTTGGAAAGATTATTTGATGGAAATGATGTGTCAGTAAAGGGGTAAGTGTCCACTGATTATGTTCATATAACTGAGTGCAATTTGGGCACAAGAGATGATCCAAAATATGTGAAGTTGTCAAACATCATATCAAGAGAGAAGAGGGAAGAATATAATGAGTTGTTAAATTAATTTTCTGATGTATTCGCTTGGAATTATGAAGATATCACAACTTACAACACTATCATTATAGAGCACAAGATCCCATTAAAGGAAGAGACCAAACCCTTCAGGAAAAAGTTGAGGCAAATAAATCCTATGTTGCTGTCTGTCATGGAGAAAGAAGTGAAAAAGACTTTAGATGCTAAAATTATTATTCCTTTGAGGTATTCTGAATGGGTGGACAACTTGGTCCTAGTGAGGAAAAAGAATGGAGAAATCAGACTTTCTGTCGTCTTTCAGAATCTAAACAGAAGTTCTAAAAAGGATAATCACCCTTTTCCCAAGATGGAGCACATATTACAAAGGGTGACGGGTGCGGCCAGGATGTCCATGATTGATATTTTTTTTGGCTTCAATCAGATATTTGTTTTTCCAGAAGATAGAGAGAAGACAACCTTTACCACTCCTTGGGGTATATTCATGTACGCTAAGATGCCCTTTGGTTTGATGGACGCAAGGGCGACCTTTCAAATAGCTATGGACATAGCATTTATTGGAGAGAAGGAAAAGTTTGTTGTTATCTATTTATATGACATAACAATGTTTTCTCAATCTAATAAAGAGCACTATGATCATTTAAAAAAGGTTTTCTTGAAATGCAGAAAATTGGGTCTCTCTTTGAATCCAAAAAAATCATTGTTTTCCATGAAGGAGGGAAAATTATTGAGGCATATTGTGCCAGCTGAAGGGGTAAGGATTGATTCCAGTAGGGTTGAATCCATCCAAACCTTATCACTTCCTATATCCAAAAAGGAGGTTCAACCCTTTTTGGGAAAAATTAATTTTTTGAGAAGGTTTGTTTCAAATTTTCTTGAGTTGGTCAAATATATCACAGCCATGTTGAGAAAAGGTAATGAAATCAAATGTACTGCTGAGTCTTGTAATTCTTTTGATCAGATAAAGAAAGCCTTGACTGAAGCCCTGGTCCTTATCAGGCCAGATTACTCCAAGGATTTTCTTATTTTTTCTTTCGCTTCATTTGATACATTAGCATATGTCTTATTGCAGAAGAACGCTGAAGGCTTAGAGCAACCCATTGATTTTTTCAGCAAGGCATTGAGGGATGTTGAATTAAAATATGACATCATGGATAAGTAGGCCTATGCATTGGTTAAACATCTAAAGTCTTTTAGATTTTATGTGTTACATTCAAGAGTCATTGCTTATGTCCCATTAGCTTCTATAAAGGAAATTATTATTCAGCCTGATATAGATGGAAAAAGGAGCAAGTGAATTGCTAAAATCATTGGATTTGATCTTGAGATTAAGCCTACCAAATTGGTTAAAGGCCAGGGTTTAGCCAAGATGTTGGTTGAATAAAATTGCTCAGCCTTGGGAGTAAATTTCATCAACACATGGTCAGAAAATCAATAGGTTGAATTGACTGACAAAGGTTCTCAAGTCACCCCTACATTGGTAGATTGCAGCTGGTACAAGGACATTATATTTTTTCTACAGAAATTACAACCTCCAGATGGTATGGAAAAGAAAAAGGTGAGAGCCTTCAAACTAAAATCAATCAAATACTGCATTATTGATCAAGTCTTGTATTGGAAAGACCCATTTGGAGTGATTTTGAGATGCCTAGATCCACAATAAGCCCAAAAAATTATGTTTGATTGTCATGACAATTTATGTGGGGTGAATCATTTTTGGAGAACCACGACATACAAAATTCTCAAGGCTAGGTACTTCTGGCCTATTCTATTCACCAATGTTTTTTCCAAGATCAGATCATGTGTTAAGTGTCATAAATTCTATGGAAAGTAGCAACTCAAGTCTTTGCCATTAAAACCTGTGGCAGCTTCGTGACCCTTTTAGCAGTGGGGCCTAGATTTTATTGGGGAAATTCATCCCGCTTCTAGTGGTCAACATAGATGGATATTGACTTCTACAAATCACTTTACTAAGTGGATAGAAGTTATCCCTACAAGTAATGCTTCCCACAAAGTGATCATTTGTTTCCTTGAGGACATTATGGCAAGGTTTGGGTGTCTGAACAGAATTTTCACTGATAATGATGCATCTTTCAAGGCTGAACCATTGATTCAGTTTTGCAAACAGTTTGGAATCACATTGGTTCACTCTACCCCTTACTACCCCCAAGGTAATGGTCTTGTAGAGTCCTCTAAAAACATCCTTATAAATATCATTAAAAAGTTGTTAGAGGACAAAAAAAAATCACGGGACTCAAAACTTAAGTTTTCTTTATGGGTTGACAGAGTGACAACAAAAAGGTCCTTGAGCCTTTCTCCTTTCCAGTTGGTGAATGGAGTTGAGGCCATCTTTCCTTCTCATCTTTCCTTGCCTGTGGTGAAATTCTTCCAAGATTACCAAGGGGAGTCGGATCATATGATCAGAAGGATTCAACAATTGGTTGAAGTGTAGCAGACTCGGGAGAAGCTTATAGATAAAGAACATGATCATCAACGAAAGATCAAGCAGGATTTTGAGAGGAAAGTGAATAAAGAGGATTTTCAAGTGGGTGATTTGGTTCTCAAGTGGGATGCACCAAAGAAAGATAAAGTAAAGCATGGTAAATTTGAATCTCTATGGATCGGTCCCTTCAAAATGTCTAGGGTGTTCTCTAATAACACTTTCAAGTTGCAGAATATGGAGGATGAAGAAGTTTTTGGTGGACCTGTCAATGGGCATTTTATGAAAAAGTACTTGGCTTGAGCCATGAGTGGATTTTCATGCCATTGTAAATATCATCTTTCTTTTATTTATTTTTTAATAATTGATCCCATATCCCTAGGATAAGGCATTGAATCTACTCATACTTAGCAGCCCGCAGGGGGCATGCCATCCCCTCTAGAGCCAATGTTATCACACTAAGTTGCCTTAGGTCTTTAGCATTTAGTTTCATCCTTTCCTAGGCCTTTAGATTTTAATTTTTTGATTTGTCCTTTTAAAAGTTTGTTTTCTTAATTTCCCTTGATAAATAAAAGCTTAAGTCATGACTTGTGTTTTTATCCTCACACAAATCGTTGAATCAAGATTGTTTTTTATGACCTATTTTTTGATCCCCTCCATGAATTGACACTAGGATCGACTCACTCCACGATCAACTTGAATTGACTTACCACTTTCCTCACTCATTCCCTCATAACCTTGCCTTGTTGTCCCTTTTGTACTCTGCTTACTGGTCAAATCATTTTTTGAAAGGGAGCATTGCCAACTCATCAGGAGTTTCCGTAGTGCACTTCCTGTCCATCATTTTCTACCATGATTTATGATTACAATGTTGATGTGATCTCTTCCTTATTTTCAGCACCAGGGGTGGTTAAAATATGCTTTCAAGATCTCATATTTATGAGCTCTGATAACGGTTTTTGAAATTTGAAAAAAAAACTCAAATTGGTGCACTGCGCAAATTACAACTTCTGACCAGTTGGCAATAGTGCTACCAGATCTGATGCTGAGGTGGATTCAGAGGATGAGTTTCTCATGAATTCTTCCTGAGATATTTCTGAGGCCTCGAATTGACTTTATTACACAGGTATTATGTGTTTTCTTCCTCTACACATCAATTTCAAGGAGAATTAGTCTCAGAATTTTGGTTATCGGGCCTGCATAGTTGGAGGAGATATTTCCCCATGCCATCCTATAAGTTTCTTCCCTCCTTTCAAATCTGTAGATCTCATTACCTGCCTATCGAGTTTTATATATCTTCCCATCATTACCATTGAGCTCACAGTATCCAAACATATCATATCCTCTACATGCGCAGTGTGCTACCTAGAGACGCTACTCAAGATACATTGTTTCTCCCCCGCCTCCTCTGACAGTTGAGTTGAGTAATTTTAACCCATTTTCCAAGACTATTATAGAGTATTTTTTCATCATATTTTTCGCAGTGTTTCATATCTTCACATATTCAGGGAGGGATTTCTATATCCAATTCTAGCAGACTAGAAACTAGACTGGTTTAAGGGAAATTCTTGTAAAGGGGTAGCCTTGTCCTTTTGAGCATTGAATTTTGAGTCCTCCTGGTTATCACCACTCCATAGCCCTAAAATATCTTATACTAAACCATGGATACTCCTTAGATGAAGAAGTCACGCAAGGGAGGTAAGGTGGTTAGAATTGAGCCTGTAGACATGCATCTATTCGAGGTAGAGCCCATGGCCAGAGAAGTTTTTCAAAGGGTGAGATGCCTCTCTTTCTGCCAAAATATGAAAAGAGAACATCTTGAGGTGCCAAGGTAGTTTGCCTTAGATTTTGATGGCCTGAAGACCAAGGTATGGGACCTAGAATTTGAGGTGTTTGAGACCTCTATTTCAGATGCTATAGGAACTCCTATCATAGGTGAGATATGGTTTAAATCCATGGCCTTAGATGCAGCCTATGCCAAATATTTCCTTAAGCCTGAACATCAAGATGATAATATGACTAAAGGTGTGCCAAGGAATCATCTGATTGAGTAGTTCGACGGGATATTGAGGATCATTTAGAGGTACTGTACATATGAAGGGAGGTTCAATACACTATACCAGTACCATATAAGGCTTATACTGCATTTTAATGGAAAAATTGAAATGAACATTCCCTACTATTTTCTAAGGGGCATAGGAAAGATGTTAGACAGTTTTCAATCCAAGTCTAAGGTTGTGGATACTAGCATCTTTCACTATGGATTGATTAGAATGTTGGTTTATGAAGAGCTGGGTAAGAAGGATATCTCATGGGAACATTTTGTTATTGATTCTCACTTTAAGTTTGATATAGAAGCTACTCCTTAATCATAGATAGAAATCCCTTTACCATCCACCAGTGTTTCTAAAGAAGGTACTAGAAATAAGAGAAAGGGGAGAGTTCATGTTCAAGATCAAGAGGCCATCAAGGAGGTTGCAGGAACTAAGGAGGAGGCTTGTCATTATCCACAGAGAGATCTTTCACCCCCTCCTCCACTAGAGTTATAAGAAGCCCCTTCTTCTACTAAAACTACAACAAAGAAAGGGACGAAGCTACACTTATTTTCATCTCCTTCAACAACCTCATCAAGGTCAGAAATCCTTTCACAAGATCATCACCTCCTAAAGAGTCTGTTGAAGAACAATCCCTACCAAAAGTCTCTATCCTACCGAATAAGAAAGAATAAATTTTTGTACAGAAGACGAAATATAAAGGCAAAGGCTTCGGGACGCGTGATGAGATAGACAAAGTAATCCCTATGTAGAAAAAAGAGGAAACCATGAGAAACCCTGTTGAGACTGTTCACATCACTACTCCACCTGGAAGCCAGATGTTCAAAAGACTAATCAGGAAACTCAGGGATGCGAGGAAGGAGGTGGCTCATTTGAAAGCAGATGCCATGTCTGACAGAGTTAATTTGAAAGAACTCATGGATGGCTATAACCACACTCTTGACCTAGCAAGGTTTGCAGCAAGAAAGGCCCAGCCTCTCCATAGGGAGTTCAAAAGCATTTATAGCCAAAACATATACTTTTAGTCTCAGAACAAAAGGCTCAAAGAAGAGTTGCAACATTTCTAGGATGAAATGGCTCAAAGGAACTTGCAGGTATTGGTTGAATTTTCTATTGAAAAGGAGAAACCAAAAGCCAAGGAGAGCATAGATCCAGTGAAGAATCCTGTCACTGCTAAAGGGAAGAATCATGTTGTGAGAAAGGGAAGTCCTCCTTCTCCGAGAAGGAGTGTTAGGTTAATGAAGTAACTGGTGAAAGGTGAGCTCCATTTTTTAAGATGACCCTGTTTTGCAAAGATAAGCAATTGAGGAAACACTACATCTGCCACCTATATAGTCTATACAAACTTCTAGTACTTACTTTTCATAGTTTTGGGTTTTCACAAAGAATTAATCCCTTCAACAGTAGTAGCATAGAAATTTTGTAGCACTATGGTTCTACGGAATAGTCTATTTTGATGTTCCACAAGTATGCTACCTATAATGTTGTCGAATCACCTAAGACTAATGGTGTTGCTAATACCTAAGGTTGCTACCCATTCTTCACATGTTCAAGTGAAGGTGCTATGAATTGTGATGGCGCTACCAAAAGTTTGACAGGATACACAGACGAGCACTACCAAAATTTTGACAGGATATACTGAAAGGGCACTATTGAAATTCTGGTAAAAACTAAATTCTACACAGAGACGCACCAGGATGGCACTACCAAAATTTGCTACTGAAATTTTGGCAGAGACTGAATTTTGCACAGAAGACATGAAGGCTTGGTGCTACCTTTTCTACTTTCCTATTTTTGAGGTTGCACTACAATTTCACATGAAATTTGGTAAAGGCTTCTCAAAGTACACTACTTAGGGTACTACCAAATGATGCTACCAATAGATACCAGGAATCAAGGAGAGTCAAGCTAGTATATTTATGAATAGTTGATGATGGGGATAATTGTAGAGATATCAACTATCAACGTGATAACATCCACATTCCCCTGAAGGACACTTGGAAAGCAAGGAGTTGCGCACCAAAGGGGGATCAAGTCAGTTCAAATATTGGTTGGATCAATGACCAACATTTTCCCATTTTATAGCATAAGTTGTTAGTTAATTTGTTAGATGAAATAACTTCTTAGATATTATCATGAGAAGAAGGCCAACTCACACCCACAATGTTTCCTCCTTTTTTGTTATAAATAGATAGATGAAATTCTTTAGTAGGTTCAAATGGTTGAGTTAGGCTCCCTTATACTGTAATAATTTTGATGAAGTTACTGTGAACTGGTTATGTACTTGATTTGAGACATCTTGGTTAATAGAAATCAACTTCTTATTCCATCTTATTTACTTCTGATGCTAAAGTGTTCATGCTTTGAATGATTCACATGAATTGTTGTGGTGATATTATGATGTATGCTTGATTATAATATTATTATGATGTTTCTTTAGTGTCCTGAAACTTTGAACTCAAGAATATCTTGTGTTAAGAGTTTTTATTCCTTAGGTTGTCTGCAGACCTGATGTTTACAACAACCTCTACATCCCTCTCACTAAAGTCTTCACTCTGTTCACATTTACTCCCACTTATTGATTGAAGTTAGATAAGACCTTGATTTCTCATGCATGCTAGCCCTAATTTCTGAGTTGGAACATTATCATCTTGAGTCTTATCCATTTGACCCCTCAAAAAACTCTTTTACATCTACATATAACCTGATGGGTACTGGGCTTGCCTTCCATGCAATTTGAAGGTGATTCCTAGTGCTAACACCATTTATTATAAAATTCTCCTTTTCCTACAGGAAACTTAACCAAGTCGTATTTCTATTTATTTACCAAGGATTCCATTCCCTCTTTCATGCCTTGCTCCCATATTTTTAGTGTCTACTTGCATTTCTTATTCATAACTTTATGGTTCACCATAATCAGTCGACAATAAATAATACAATAAAGAAGAGTGTATTTCATGGGGTCTATTTAACCTGATATATCTTCTAACAACACTTGCAGGATTTTGAGGCACCCGTTTCTCTTGTTGTTGTACATTTTGATTTTCTAGTACCTTTGGAATTTCATTTTCTTTGATTTCATCAAGAACTGTGTATTCTTTGTTTTTTCTTTTCTTGTTTCTTTCCCTACAACTGATCTATGTATATGACCTTTTCATTGAATACCACATTTCTACTCTTAACGATTTTTTGATTTTCATAATCCCATAAATGATAACAAAAGTCATTAACATTGTATCCAATAAAGATACACTTCTTGTATTTTTCCTCAAGATTTGTTCTATTTCCTTTATCAATATGGACAAATACTTCACAACCGAAAGTCTTTAGAAATAAGTAGTGTACATTTTTACCTATTCATGCCTCCTTTGGAATACCACCATCCAAGGAGATTGAAGGCCCTTTGTTTATTAAGTAAACAATAATATCTACAACATCTTCCCAAAAATATAAGGGAAACCCTACATGAAATCTCATACTCCTTTCACATTCCATGATTGTCCCATTCATCCTTTTTGACACACCATTTTCTTGTGGTGTTCCTGGAACTATCTTCTCTCTATGAATCCCATGGTATGAACAATAAATATCAAACTCCTTACTGCAGTATTTATCTCGATCATCTGATCTAAGACACTTCAACCTTTTCCATGTCTCATTCTCAATCAAATATTTCCATTTCTTAAAAGTGTAAAAAACATCATATTTTCTTGAATGCAATAAAACCAATTTTTTCAATTGTTGGTTGTGGTGCCTGATTATCTTCTTAATTCATATGCATGTATGCCTAGCCCTTTTCTACATGGGGTTCAAGGGCTGGCCCCTGAATGAAGGGGGTCTGAGGGGGACCCAACCCCCTAGCTAAGGGGCATAGTAGCCAGTGGGTCTCCATCCATGGGTTTGGGGGAAAATCCCCCAAGGAAATGTTTTGGGAAAATTTCCTTGTAAAACATTGTTATTTCATAGTCAATTTGGACCATTCATTATAAGGCCGCAAATATGACGGTAGAATTTTTTTTATGGTTTTCTCCCCCAAAAAAAGGCAAGCTGTTTTTATATGAGGGCATTGTATTGCGTTTGTGTATGTGTGTGAATATTTTATTCTGAGAGAGGAAATTGTCAGAGAAAGAAGAGGAATTTATAGTGGGTGTGATGTAGATTGTTTCCCTTCATTTGTTGGATAATAAAAAGGAATTCCCTAGAAATTTCTCTGGTGGACATAGCCCACACTAGGTGAACCACATATATATGTCTCTCTATTGTATTATGTATATTTTGTGTTTTATTTCCGTATCTTATTTTTGTATTGCTCCATGATCCTGTTTTTCTACCACCTAGTTGCATCATCAATAAAATTAATATAATTATGAGATCCACCAAGAGATGATACCTGACCTAGTCCCCATACATCCCTATGCACAAGATCTAAATTTTCACTCTTTTTTTCTTTCCCGACTCTGATAAATGTGACTCTCTTTTGTTTTCCATAAACAAAATGCTCACAGAAATCCAAATCAACTTTTTAAAGATCTGGAAACAAATTCCTTTTGTGGATTATATTCATCCCATTCTCACTCATGTGTCCAAGCCTTTGATTCTACAATGTTGTATACACTCTTGTAGAAGCTAAAGAGATAGATGATTCAACATTACCTATACATAAATTCAATGTACATACCTTCTCTCCTTCTTCTATTACCAGTTCTCCTTTAGTGACCTTCCACACCTTTTCTATAAATGTAGATATACAATCTTCACTTCCCAACTGCCCTATTGAAATTATACTTCTTCTCAAATATGGAACATGTCTCACCTCTTTCAACAACCATTAGTTTGCATTCTTTTTAACTTTATTTGTACCTTACTCATTCCAACAATTTTACATGTTTCATCATCACCTAAATAAACTTGTCCAAAATCACCTTAAACATAATATTGAAAATATTTCATATGGGGTGTGGGCCCATGAAATTAATCCCCTGAATATAATATCCAAGAATTAGTAGTATTATCTAAAGAAATAATAAAAGCATCTTGTAACACATCACCTGCTACATTTTATTTCTGATTTTTTCTCTTGGTGTCCATCTCGTTGTTTCTTTAGAGATCTGCAGTCTTTCTTTAGATGTCTTTTCTTCTGACAATTCCAGCACTCGATCTTTCCTAGTATTGATTTGGACGTGGCCTTCCTATAATTCCCATGGTTCCCTAGGCTCTTTATTTTTTCTCGTTATATTCTCCTATTCTCCGGGGTCAACGCATTACCTTAGGAGCTTTATTTGTTCTTGTTGTATTCCATGTTCTCCATGGTCAATGTATTACCTAATGTCTCATCTATTTTTTTTTCCATCGCATTTCCTCACTAAGGATAACACAAAAACCATCATCAAATTTCAAAGTGTTTGAACCATAGAAAGAGTTACTTACAACCATGACCAAGGTGTTCCAACTTTCTGGAAATTACCATAATATTATAATATCCCTAAACTCATCATCAAAGTTCAATTCTACATAACTTATATGATTAGTAATAGTATTAAAATCACTTAAATGATCAACAATAGATGCACCTTTTGACATCTTCATTTTGAATAATTTATTCATTAGAAATACCTTGTTGGAGGCTGAGGGTTTTTCATATAGTTTATTCAATTCCTTGACCATGTCCTCTGTTGTATTTTCTTTTTAAATGTTGAAGGCCACCAATGCATTCAGGAACAATCGTATCATTCCTAGTGCCTTTATGTCAAGAACCTCCCATTCTTTATCCTTCATACTCATCAACTTAACTTTGCTTGTCTGCCCAAAGGTAGGAAAAGGTCCTTCTGATAGACATAATATTCCATTTTCATATTCCTTAAATGGTAGTTTTGGCCATTAAATTTCTTGACCATAAACTTTTCATCTTCTTCCATTTCTCCCACTCGAACCAGGAACCCTCTTTTCCTGCAAGTTACATTTCACTCTAATACTAATTGTTAGAAAAGGAGGATCACAGAGAAATAATATAAAACATATGTGGAAATAAAACATGGAATATACACAACACAATAGAGACACTGATATACATAGTTCACCCAATATGGACTACATCTACGGAGAAATTGTCGTATCTTTCCTTTATTATTATCTAGAAAATGAAGTGATACAACCTACAACACACTCGTTGTAACTTCATCTTCTTTTCTCATAGTCTTCTATCTTAGAATACAATATTTTCTCTCATACACCTTCGCAATACAATTACCTCGTACATAAAATAGGGTTTCTTTCTAGGGAAATTACAATATTTTATAAGGAAATTTTCTGAAACAATTATCTTCAGGGGCACCACCCCCAAACCACCGCCATGGGGGGCTCCATAAAATTTCACTGTGTCTCCTAGACACCTTGGTAGAAAATGTTGTGGGTAAATCCCCCCCGCACCCCCTGTTAAGAAATGGGATCCAAACACAGATGAAACAACACATATGAATCAATAAGATAATTAGACTCCACAACCAACTCAATTACCAAGAGATGGAATTGTTTGTTTTAAGAGTCTTGAATGTAGATCATATTTTCATCCCAGGTATTTGAATAATTACCAACTTAATGAGAACTTTGTCAAGTTCTCGTTTTTTCAAGGGTCCCATTTTTTACCACATTTTGAAAAATGGTGCTACCGGTAGCACCCCTTTTTCATTTTGAGGTAGTTTGTTGATATTTTAAATCTTCTTATATATAACCGATCCACATTTTGTTTCTAAAATGATTTTTTTTTTAACTATTTTCAAATTTTCCTAAATCAATATTTTTTTTTTAATGCTTGTTTTCCAACTATTTTCAATTATTTCTAAATCGTTTTTTTTTACCAATGTTTTTTTTATGATTTTTAATGATACTAAAAATGTTATAAAAATATTATATATGATTCACGTTTTTGAAATTAATATTTTTCATACAAATATGTCTCATTGTTTAATCCATGGTGCCATAGTTTTTAAATATAGTGTAAAATTGTATTTTTAACACACTTTTAATTTTTTCTTCAATACATAGAAAATAATTGTAGCTAAATAACACCATTTTTAAATATTTAGCAAAATAATATACATTTCAAAGAAATTTATAAAAAGAAACCTATACATTTTTTAGGCTTTCCACTATAAATAACATGTCACATAAAGCATTTTTATGGACAAAATTGAACAAAAAAATGGAAAAAAACTAATAAAAATTAACATTTTTTATGATAGTTTTATAGATTTACAGTAAAAACTTGACAATAATTAATGTCATTTCTCTAGCATATTAAATCACATAAAAATAAAAGTAAAACGAAAATAATAAAACATATCATCATAAAACAACAATAGATGCATATTTATTCTTATTTTAAAATTTGAAAGTCAAAACATTACAATTATAACTCATCAAAAAATTGTAAAATTCAACATTGTCTTCAAGGGAATCCTAAAACTAATCGACAATGTCATATATCCAAAATTCGTCATTCTCAACAGATAGATCATCATTTTATTGGACATCATTTTGTGCTTCCATTGGACATTTGGCTCATTTGGCTCATGTTTCTCTTTCATTGAGTTATTGATATCCACAAATTCTCCAAAGTGATCTTTTCGAAGCAAACCTCTTAATCGTACTGGATGTTCCTGTGATAGTTTTTCCACCTTTGAGTCAATAAAATCTCATTTACTCAAGCCAATTTCTTGCATTTCATCTGGATAAGCTCAGATAGCATTAATTATTTGTTGAATAAAACCACATTTCACTTCATCACTTTCAATGACTATGCAATTCCTTCCTTTTTATAAGAAACATGCTAATGTTGTCCCTAATCACCAAATACAAAATAAATAATTAAAGAAAATAATGTAAAGCAACATAAATTAAAAATAATAAAGAGTGAAGTATGATTTCATAAATGTTATATCATAAATCTTACCTGAGCCAAAGAACAAATCCAAAAGCCAATCTCCTTCATTTGAAAATGTATCTATAAGATAATTAATTAGTTCTTGTGGCTTTTGATAAATGTTAACAATCTCTCATTTGAAATCATTTACCTCATATGTTATCTTTCTAGCCACAACATTGTAAACCAATAAACTACTAGCCTTCTTTCCATCCTTTACATTGTAAATAATAGAATCATAAGTATCATCTTTTGTCCACCTTGCAAGATGTATACTTTCAATATCACGTCTAAATGGTTCACTATTGGAGCTATGAATATTAGGTTTTTTTTGTAACATAAATAAGTAAAAATTCAATTAACTTGTGAACTAATAAAATAGATTTCTAATCTTAATCTTTAAACATACAATTTCAATATCTTACCAATAAAGTTGTATCCTTGTCTTTTCTTTTCCCTTGAAACTTGATTATACAAATAATTTTTTTTGTCTGAATGAAAAGCTAAAAATATCCAAAATGGTGATGTTGTGACTTCCAGAAATCCCATAACCACTTTAATGAAATCTTTGTAAGTATAAGGCTCAATATCATATTCAATGTTTTGGATATTATAACCATGAGGGATATCTGCAATAACTAGGGAGTATTCATTTTTCGGAACAATATTTGCAATTTTTTCACAAACACCTAATATCACTTTATATTGAACAATGTCAAGCCCATTCCAAATGTAGTGATCAAAGGTGTCATCAAGCTCAACATTTTGAAGACGTCGCCTTATTTCTCTTTCAAACTTAGATTTTTGAATATAACTTTTGAAGGTTTCAGGTACTCCAACTATATTCTTCTTTGACATCTTTAATGAAACAAACAAATATATAATTATATATCTATCACTAGTACATATGGGTGAGTTATTCCATGAAATTTTTCCACGTTTCCATTATTTTCAATTTTATTTTAAATTGGGCGGGATTTTCGTCGCTATTGCCACGAAAGTTCATCTCTATAGCGATTATTATTCCATACCTCAAAAAACATATGCTAACACACGTGGCTTGCAATGTCTAGTTGGCTTTTTGTGGGTCAACTCAGGCATTTTTGACGCTATATCGACGATAGTTGATCTACATATACCTGACTTTAAGAGACTTTGTGACACATTTGCTATAGTTGTGACATTGTTCGTGGCTTTTGTTTGAGTTGTTTATTTTTTTCGTCACCCATCGATTGAACAAATCCAATTCTCGATCTACATAGCTCGGATTTTGAACTTGCAAGGTTAGTATGTTTTTTTATTTATGTACTCATTTAACTTGTAAATTTTTGTTTAAATGAAATTTCATGTAGCTTGTTTTTTCCTTGATAATATATTATATATGCAGTACCATATTTAAAAATATTATGTCATTGGTTTTTTGATATAGTTAGTATATTCTATGAAAATTCATGTGAAATGTTAAGAAAAATATTTTCTGAAGAAGTATTTTAAGAAAAGGGAAAATTACTCCATCAATAAGTCAATTCAGACATTAAAAACGGATGTCATTATATTCAATCTATATTAATTTCACGAGCCTACAATTCCTTATGTAAATTTAATCCTTATTACAAAACCACCAACTCATAACAACTTTACCAGTTGGACAATGTTTGAAATAGAAAGTGGAAAAAAAATCCTCTTAGGTCTAATCCTATCTCTTAGCGACCTTGTTAGCTCTCTAACGTTTTTGTTTCTATGATGTTGTGCCTATATATATTAATGTCATTTTTTTAGTCTAGTATTAGGTTAGGTTAGTCATATAACATTGTATTCTTATGTGATGTTGTTTCTCTCAATTTTTTATAATCACACATAATTCTAGATGTAGTGATTAACTCTAATTTGTAGTTGTTGTAACTTTTTTATACACTATTAATAAGGAGTAGCTAAAATATAAAAATTTCATGATGAAATCTACTAGTCAGACAATGAAAAATGAGAATGTGTCAAAGTGTCTTAGAAAATAAAATTGTGACCAATGTAAGTAGCATAAAATTGTGACCATTTCATGTAGCTGCAAATCAACACATCATAATTTAAACCAATCAAACCCAATTGTGGATGAAAAGTGGATGCCATTCTTTTTTTAGTGGTGAATTTCAAAGATTGACATTTTCTCTACAAAACAACTTAGAGGCTAGTGTATGGTGTCGAGTGATTCAAGTTTGAGAAATTTTGACCACTTTCCTTAAATGGTGTGTAATTATTTTCCATGGTGATTCATTACACACTACTCTAAAGTACAAATTGAAGCATATCGATCTTAATAGTTAATCGATAATAATAATAAAAAAACATGTCAAAATGTCTTAGAAGAAATAATTGTGAGGATTGCAGGTCACTGTATCTAAACATATCGTAATCGAAAGGAGTAGCTAAAATATAAAAATTTGACAACTTATTGTTTGGTATGGTCTAGGTAAGACAATTACTTGTCAGTACAAAGATTTGTCACTATGAACGAAAATGACAGGAATCTTTCTCAGTTCAGAGTGGCATTAGAGGCGAGGGGTGATGGAAAATGTTATTTCCCTTGCTATTATTGCAGGGGCTTGCAAAGAAAAAGACTTTTAATAACAACAACTGAAAGACATTGTAGGGAGAAGGGGCATGTTGAAGGGGGTTATGAATATCATCCCTTGGTAAGAGGATTCAATATTTAATGTATTCTCTGTAATAGTCATCATGTCATGAATTTTAGTAATATTTCTTATAGATATTTTTATATTCTCCATACAAATGTTTCTACGTTGTTTTTAAATATATAGATGATGCCCCCAAAATGTCAACCTCTAGAGAGTTATTTGTCAAGTACTAGCAGAAATAGTCCTTTACAGGGTAATGAACTTCGAGATCAAAATATTGAAGTTTTTTATCAAGTTATTGATGATGGTATGGATGGAGATAACGTTAGTGACTCAAATCAGGAAGTTGAGATACATAGATTGATCCAAGACACATTTTCTCCAATGGATGAGGAAAACTAGGATGATAGTCATGATGTTGATCCTCTACTCAAGAAGTCATGTCAACCTCTTTATGAAGGCTCAACAAAAAATCTTCTATCTGTTATATTGTTGTTGGTGAACTTGAAGGTTTTGAATGGTTTATCAAACACATGCCTCAGACAGATACTGTGGTATTTAATTTGTTAATTATTTATTCCTGCATGCTCACAAATACTTAAAAGGTTCAACTTTTTCCTATATTGCTATTGTTTTCTAATTTGTAAATTAGTATGGATGCGATATTTATGATTAATATTGTTTACATTGACTTATTGTTTTGAATTTTCTAGATTGTTAGGTGAATTTATATTACTGACGTTAAATATTTTTCCACACACATATCAAGAAATATATGTGATTATGAAAGAAATTGGAATGGAGTATGAGGCTATTGATGCATGTCCTAATGATCATATCATACACTATGGAAAATATTCATTAGAAAATGAATGCCCACAATGTCAAATAAGTAGATATCAAATCGATAAAGTGTCAAAGAAGGTGCCTCACAAAGTTCTTCGTTATATTCAGATAATTCCACGTTTCCAGCGGTTGTTCAGGTGCCAAAGTATAGCACAGTTTATGGATTTCCATACAAAGAGAATAATTTGAGACGATGTTCTTCGAATGCCTGCAAATGGTTCTGCATTGAAGTACATTGATGAAAAGTGGCCAACTTTTAAAGAAGAACCTTGAAATGTTAGACTTTCGTTGGCAGCTGATGGTGTCAATCCATTTGGAGAGATTCATTCTACATACTCAATGTGGCCTCTTTTTGTTATAAACAATAACCTTCATCCTTGTATGTCGATCAAGAGAGAGCACACAATTTTGGCAATGATTGTTCCAGGTATTTAATTATATTTTATTTTCTTTAAAGTATGACAAAATATTCTATTTTTTTTGTTTCATGCATGGTAGTTATTTCTTTTATATATAACGACATCTAGATAAGTATAATTAATCATGCAGTATGTTGAACCAATTAGGTAAGTACCAGGTAAAATATATGAGCGTATATATTGAGCCTCTTATCGATGAGTTGTTGAAGTTATGGGATGGCATCACTATGTATGACATCTCTAGACCAATAGGGAAAAAACGTTTTCAATTCCATGGAATACTATCATGGACAATTCATGATGCTTCTGAGTTAACACATTTTTGTGATATATTTTTACTTTCTTTTGTGATTTAATATTATATATATTTATTGAAAATATCATGCATTATTTTAAATTGTAACTCTAATTCACTACATTAATTCATATATCTTGTAGGTCTTCAAACAAAGGGTAAATTTGCATGCCCAGTTTGTGGTCCCAGGATAAAATCTCGTCATTCAAGGAGTTTAGGAAAGGAAGTGTTTGATGAGTATAGGCACTTTCTACCTAAGAACCATAGTTATCGAACTACAAACAAAGAAAAATTCAATGGTAAAGAAGATAATGGAAAAAAACCACGAAGAGTGACACCTCGCTTCTGGAATTTGGAATATATTAGAAATCATCAAGGTATGAAAATTATTTATGTATGACATATTATATAAATCTTTCGTTAATTTCATTAGTATTAATTTCATTTTGTTTGATTAATTAGTGTTAATTTCAATTTGTTGATGTTTCATGAATGTCGTTAAGGCATGAATGGGCTTCCATGAGGAATGCAAAGTTACCCAATGAAATTCAGTAGATTTCCATACTACAAACACCTACAAATAGTTCATATGTTTGATACAATGAATATCGGGAAGAACATAACAAAAATTTTATGGAGAATATTAGATGGAAGGACTGACAAAGTGAGAATTGGAAAGATTTGTTGTGACATCCAGGAAGCTAATCATGCATTGAAAAGTGTTATTATTAATTCTAATGGTGATGGCCGTGAAAAAAATTCTATTCTTCCTTGGTTATTGATGGAGAAACATAGAAATATTGTAAAAGAGGTCATTCAAAAAATTAGGTTTTCGACGAGGTTTTCGTTGAACATACAAAATATCTTAACAAAAAAAGGTGATTTTGGTGGGGTTAAAACACATGACTGACATACATTCATTAAGGTAATTAGTAGGTTATAATATCTTTCCTTATTGGTAAGAATGTTTTGGAAACAAATAATAATTATTTGTTTTTTGTTACAGTATGTTCTACCTTTATCTCTCCTAGAGGAATTTGATAACAACATAAAACAAATTATTTATGTACTTGGAAAATACATGAGGTAAGTATTGTTTTATAAGGAAAATGTACTTCTTATGTGATTTGTAGAGGAACTTATTGGCATATTATGTTTTATCTACAAATTTATGCATTCCTTGATATTATTTTATTGTATCAACATTTATTGGTAGCTATCATGAAAACAAATCCATAAAGAAGATATAAGGTATTGGAAGAGAGAAATTCCCTGACTAATGTATCAAATGTAATAGTTTCTACCTCAAACATTTTTCAATGCACAATAACACTACCTCATACACCAAGTTGAGGAGATTGAATTATGTGGACCATTGCACACAAGGTCGATGTGGATGGTGGAGAGGCAGTTGAAGTCATTGAAGGATTTTGTTAGAAAAACAACACGTCTGGAGGGTTCTATGGTTGAGGGATATATGGTATATCAATGCATGGTGTATATTAGTCAATATCACCTAAATTAGCATAAAATGTGAATGTGTCTCGCATTTGGCATCTCCACTCCATCAAAAAATTTGACGGGGAGTTCCTATTGGGGAAAGGTAAAATGAGGACTATTAAAGGTAATTATTAGATGTTGACATAGATTTAATATATTACAGATTTATTTTTCCAATTTTATTTATCATACTGATATTTTACATTTTTTATTCTTCCATATTGAACTATATTAAACTATTCCTTTATTAACAATATTTAATTAATGATGCATATTGAAATATAGTTGCTCGAGAGAGGGATGCTTTAAATTCATACATTGAAAACAACCTTGATTGGATGGAGCATTGGATAGAATATACTGAAGAATAATTCAGTAGGTTATCATGGGAAGGGGTGAGTAAGATGATTAAAACAATGGATCGTCATCGAGATCAATTTTCTGATATTACGTCAACTAGGGAAGTTCATTTAGCATTTGGCTTAAAAGATAAACATGCAAGTAAATTGTTTACCCACATTTTCCTAGTTATTTCCCAATTTTCAATGTATTTGGTTTGTTTAATTTTTGAAATATATATTTACTAAGTCCTATATGAGGTTTATTAATTGGAAATGTATTTTTTACTTGTTTTCCATCTTGCAGTTGAAACATCACAAGGCTATGTGGTGTAATGGTCATAAATTTCGTATCAAAATGTTGGATGATAAGATGAAAACCTAGGATTATGGGATAGCTACAGTATTTAAGGTCACCAACATTTCCTCTAGAAGTGAGGTAAATCTGGAAGAAACTGAGAATAGGTGCTATGGGAATTTGGAGGATATAAATCAGTGTGATTTTAATTCCTTTAAAATAGTTTTGTTTGAGGTGAAATGGTACAAGCTATGAATGCATGAACATGATCCTCAAAGAACTATTATTGAGCATGATAATGGATTTACAATGGTTAATACAAGGGAATTTGAACTAGGTACAGAGCCTTATGTTCTTCCAAGTCAATGTGAGGAAGTATTTTACTCAGAGGTACCTGGTAAAGCAGGTTGGTCATACGTTTTTAGATATGATCCAAGTGGAATACCATTAAAGTATAATCATGTAGCTAAGGATGAAGATAATAATGAGGAAGAAGATCATGATTGTGCAAATCAGGAGAAGGTGGTTGTAGTCGATGTGTCAGACGAAGAAGTTGAAGAAGTTGATCATACAAATGCAGGATATAACGATCTCATTGACGATATCGATAACTATATTAGTGAAAATGGCATTGATGATGATGTTGATATGAAAGAGCCTTTCACCAATATAGATTCTTAACCAGATCCTGATACAGATGTTGAGCTAGATTAAGAAGAATATGACTGATATTTAATTGTTGAAAAGAAGAGGTATGTGTTTATATCTTTTATATGATCTTTATATGTTTTTATTTTGTATAATATAGTATATGATACATGTTCTTTATAATTTCAAATTAAGTACTATGGGGAAATTGAGAGTGATGTGCGGGGGAGGGGCATAATTATAGATTCCAACTTCACGTGGTTTCCCCAGTTTACTAGAGAATGAACTATTCTCGAAACCAAGAGGATCTTTACGTGACTGTGCCTAATCATACTAACGATGTAGGTATGTCATCCCAGGGATTTACATTTTTATGTTTATATTTTTGTAAAATCCATTGAAAGAAAACCATAATTTAAATTTTTGTCATTCTTGAATAAAATATGATCAATCCCAATCTTTTGTCAAACTAACATGTTGTTGAAAAAACTGTCCAGAACAAGGCATTAATTCAAAAATATAATCCATTAATCTGGTAATGGTCGGTGTGGATTCCAAGTTCTTAGGTTTCAATGAAAAATATAAAAAAACACCATTTATGAGCATTTTCAATGCAAATCCATCGAAATTGCAGAAATCAAATTTAGAAATTTCAAAAACATCTCATACCAACGATGTAGGTATGTCATCCTAGGGATTTCACAAGAAAAAAAAACATTTGTCAGATTTTCATCTCAAATTGTCCATTATGCCTCTCCTTTCTACAATATTTCCATCCAAATTTGAAACAGTATCAACATAAAAAAATGTTGGTTTTGCTTTTCATTGAAACAATATGCCTCTGCTTTTTTCTATATTCAAGTACACTTCTTTTGACTTGAATTTGTAGTTTTGAATTTGTGTTATTCAAATCTTTTGTTGTTTTTTCCTAAAGAATTATAACAAGATGATACTCATCTTCTGATAAGGAACCCTTCTTGATTCCAAGATTCAAGTAGTTCTTCCACCTCTCTACACAAGATTTTGGATCTCTGTCCATGGCTCTATTCATTCTCTATGATACAAGATTCCATTCTCGTGGCCAGTATCGCTTAACATAGGCATGTAACAGAGAATCTTCTTCAAACTGCCACCTTTTCTGCTCCTTCATCTATCCATTTCATAGGCTTATTCATCCTAATCAACCAAAATTATCGTGCAAAAGATGACATGGATAGACTGTTTGTATGCCTTGATGATATGGGAGGGTTTCCAGACTCAAACATCACTCAACTAGTTCAACCGTAATCTTGATTTTCCTTGATGATATGTAGCTTGATTTTTTATATGGAGCTTCATTCTCATATGTAATATAGTTCAACAGTAACTTGATGGGAAACAATAACCTATGAATAGGGCCAATGTTGAAATTCTTTCAAAATGTTTCTATATGCACTGAAATTTGACATGGATAGATTGTTTGCATGCCTTAATGATATGGAAGGGGTTCTAGACTCAAATATACAATATTAGATGTGGGAACATGTTTATTTTCAATGAATTTTAAAAGGAACAATGAACATACATTGTATTAGGTCTAGACATGGGCAATGGTGACCTGTGAATGGGGCCAACATTGAAATTTTTTCAAATTGTTTCTGTATGCACTGAAATTTGACATGGATAGACTATTCACATGCCTTAACGATATGGGAGGGTTTTTGGACTCAAATTTTACTCACACACCCACTTGTTACCATCATCGATTCATCATGTAAACCATAAACCCTAATTTTCTTTCAAATTACACAAATTGGTTGACGCAAGTTTTAAGTTTTCATCAGTCTTTCTTCATTTTTATTCCAGGTTCTACATTGTATATAAAATGTATGTGTGTCATAGTTCTGATGAAAAATCCCTCTTTTTGTTCATTGTTTAATCAACACTATAAAAATCACTGTGCTGAATGGCCCATGCGTCCCTAAGGAAATTTCTATGATCTTGTACCTTGTTGTTTGACCCTATATAATTCCTTGGACAACCATGAGAACCATACTTCATGTTACAAATGAATTTTAAATTACCATTGTTATATCACATATTGCATTTATGATTCCATAAATCCCCATGCATGGACCATAAATCCCTCTCTTTCATTGATTTCTTAATCAACACCATAAAAATACTCCATTACACTAATAGATGTGGGCACATTTGTATAGTTGAATGAATTTTACAAGGAATTTTTACTAGGACTAGACACGGGAAACAATGACCTTTGAATGGGGCCAACGTTGAAATTTTTTCAAATTGTTTCTGTATGCATTGAAATTTGACATGGATAAACTATTTGCATGCCTTAAATACATGGTAGGGTTTTTGGACTCACATTTGACTCACACACCCACTTTATTCCATCATCAATTCATCATGTAAACCATAAACCCTAATTTTCTTTTGAAGTACACCAATTGGTTGATGCAAGTTTTAAGTTTTCCTCAGTCTTTCTTCATTTTTATTTAAGGTTATACATTGTATATACAATGTCTGTGTGTCATATTTGTGATGAAAAATCCCTCTTTTCATTCATTTTTTAATCAACAATATAAAAATGACTGTGATGAATGGCCCATGTGTCCCTAACGAAATTTCTAAGGAATGCATTGACTTGATCTTTTATGAGACCTAAATGGTTGCAATCGTGAAGGAAATCACTTTCAAAAAATTTGTTCTTTGCGTTTTTAGTCATCCAATGAGCATAATATTATTAGAATCATGACCTCTTCTTTTCCTTTTCACAATTCCAAGATATTCTAGGCATTTTTTATCCCTAAATGATATCATTTCAAGTTATATAAATGTTTTTTGGGATATTCTCTATTTCCTATCATGATTTCCATATAATGCATATTCATATTGACTCGATGTGTTTCGTCTACTCTAGAAGAAAAATAGAGAACAACTTCAAGACTGCCTTGTCGTCTTGGGTTTTCTTTAAGTTAACTCCAATGAGAGTTGATCTGGTGGTGTGTAGGAAGAGGCCTAGCACCTTCAAAATTATCATTCTCCTCTAACTATACACATCTATGTATAATTGTAAATCCTCATCCCTTCTTGAGTCCAATGACCCCATGATTCTAGCATGGCCATGCTTGATGTGGAAGTTTACACATTTCAAATTATGGGAAAATATATAAGATAATATATCACCTTTAGTGGATCATACATATATATATGGGAAAAATCCAACTAGAAGAAGATGATTCATTTGTTAACTCAATATGTAATCGGTTACAGATGCTTCATTTGTTAAATCGAATCTTCCCTTCCTCTTAATCTTAGGCTCTACTTTCCATTATCAAACTACAAATAAATCCATTTATAATATTTAGAGGATAGAACCAAAATCCCCTCATAATTTATAAACTACCATGCATAGGTCTCAATTTTACAAGGAGTCTTTGAGGAAAATCAAGCTCAAACAGATCAGGCTAAGATTCAATCCTCCTCTCCCACTACATCCCATACCTCTAGGAAATTTGGATGAGGAAATAGAGAAGGAAGATTTGAAATAAAATAGACAAAAATGTAGGGTTATACCATGTCAAACGTGTCATTACACATTTTTTGTCCTATGACCTTAGGGATGCTAGCAAGGAAAAAAAATAATGGGACAAAAAAAGAGGCACGGTAAATGACATAATGAACATGGGACATTTTTTATTCTATAATATATATCTCTTATCACCCCCATCCTCTGTCTCTCAGGCGTAGAATTAGAAATTTGGGTAGGAAAACCAACATTGAGTGGTTGCTTATCATTTATTTCAAAATCCTTATAACCCTTAACTCATAGTTCTTACAATCCTTAAAGATGGACACTCTAACATATAACAACATATTTTTAATCCTTATAACTCCTTAAAATTTACCCTATTACCCTTCATCAATAACCCAACTAAACTTGTAATCCCAATGGCACATAAACCCTATCTTGTAACTCCTAAGAATGTATCAACCCTAATTCCTATGACCTTTAGTTACCCCCTATGACCCCTAACCGCAATCCTTTGTAAACCAATTTAACCATTAACACCAAAAATAATGATATAACACATAGCCCTTAACTTTTATAATATTAGACAACTAACACCAATAAACATTATTATTCTAACCTCTAAACTTTATAATTATAACACCTAAACTTTGTAATTCTAACACCTAAACTCTAACATAACATACATATCCTAACCCTTAGTTTGAATAACACCTATAACTCCTAATTGTTATAACCCCTATGAATTTTCACCCTGTAATAACCATTATCCAAAATGAGTACCCCTAACCATATGACTCATATAACCTTAAACCTTTAAGGAATTGTAAATGACATGATTAACCTAGAACACATACCAACTTTTAAAAACTAACCCTTAGAACCTCTATCAAATCTAATAATATAACATCTATAAATCCTCACACTTATAATAGCTAATGCTTTGAACATATAACATTTATGATTCTTAATCCCTAGCCTTATAATCCTAAGACTCTTAAATCCTTGAAGATTATATACCCTAATTCATATAACCCCAAAACCATAAAACCACTAACCTAATACCTTATAATCTTTTACCACTATAACCATTATAACCATGCTTAATTTTAACCTTTATCCACTATAAAAACCAATCCCCAAACCCCTCAACCTTATCACCACTGATCCTTATAACATAGAATGCATGCCACGTAACCCACATATAACCCATATTATTGCAATTTTGTAGTCCATATAAACCCAAAAAACTAACCCATTAAACCCCCAATTTCTAACATATATCAGTGCCTAACTCTTACAACTCTTAACCCATAACCCTTATCAACACCAATACATATAACCCTTAACCTAAATCTCTTATAACCCTTAAACCCAAATCCTATAACATACAACACCAAATGAGGAACCCTCATATCCTCCTTAAACCTAAACCTATTACCCTTAATAAATAACTTATCTAAATCCTTAAGCGAAATAATAGTTAAACCCTATCTCATAACTCCTAATTACTATAATCCCCTTATAACCCCCAAACCATAACCTTTATCTCAAATTTTATGATAATACTTGAACCATATAACACCTCAACCATAACCTACATAATGTGTATAACATTTATCTTCAATATAAACCCTATCTCATAACTCCTGATTCCTACAAACATTAATGTGTATCAACCCTACTAATCCCTTATAACCCTTGAAACATATAACATTTATCTCAAAAATCATGATAATCCTTAAACCATATAACCCCTAAACCCTAGCGTGCATAATGTGTACAATGATTATCTTCAATTTATACCCTATAATTTTTATGCCTACCCTAAAAACCCTAAAAACTAACCCTTAACCCCTAACTTCTAATCATTGCACCATATAACACTCTTATGCAACCTCACAATTATAACATATTTCCCTCGTAATACTTAAGTCTCATCAGCCCCACCAATCTTAACCCCTATAGACATACACACCTACTCTCTAACCGCTCCTAAGATGTAACCATTGTAACCTCAATAATATTTATGTGTAAACACTTGTAATACCTTAACCCTAACTATTATAATCCATTATTTACAAAACACCTATAAGTACTAACCATTATAGACCCTATCATCATTATCCCCATAATCATTATCCCCAATGATCCTATGGCTTCAGCTACAACCCTTACCAACATTAATCTAAATTGTATAACCCTTTACCCATATAAACCATCCATTAATTGTGTAACCCATAAGCCTCACATCATATAACCTAATTACCTCTAAACCCTATAACCCCTATCAATATTACTAACCCATAATTTGAATAAATTATCCAATATAATATGTAACCTTAAACACTAAACCCTTAACCACTATAGCACCTAACACATAACCCTTATAACCTCTATAATATTAACCATTCCAATCCTTAACCCCTATTAGTTATCAACTCTTACCTACCAAAAATATCAATCAATTTGCAACCACTAACTTGTAACCCTTGTATCCCATTGCTTATATAACCTATAACCTCTATAATGAGCAACCACTATGACAATTAACCATGAACACTTACAACCATTAACCCTCATAACCTTTAACACATACAACCCTTAACATTATTAATCCTTGTGACTTATAACCCACAACTTGTATAAGAAATAAAATTATGTCTAATCGTTTAGCCCCTAGGATCCCTAACCATATAACCATTTTCTCGAAGGATATCTAACCATATGACTCCTATAACCTATTAATTAAATGAAGATGACATAATGCACATGAGACATTATATATATTATAAATTAATTAAATGTAAATTAATTATATAAAATATTTTAATTAAAAAAAAAAAAATTCAAATAAACAAAACACATTCCACACTCGCGCCTTATACTCATTCACAAATTTATACCACACTCACACTCACGTGAAAGATAATTAGAGGGAAAATGCGCACGATGGAGAAGAGGGGAAATGGGCAGGAGATAAAGACGAGATGAGCTAGGGAAAGAGGAGGAGGAGGCCAAGCACATCGACAGAGAAGGAGGCCAAGCATTCATGAATTTAGACCACACTCACACTCACACTTGCATGACAGAGAATTAGAGGGAAAATTTTCATGACATAGAAGAGGGGAAATGGGCAAGAGATAAAGCCGAGAAGAGCTAGGGAAAGAGGAGGAGGAGGCCAATAACAGACACAGAGAAGGAGGCCAAGCACAGAGACAAAGACATAGAAGGAGTCCACCAAGCATTCCACTATCGAAAATGGTAATTTCGTGGGGTATAGCTACTTTGTTTGTGACTACAGGATTGACTCCCAATACGTAGTTTTATAAATTCTAGTTTGAAAACAATTTGATGTAGTTTGTACTCTAGAAAAATAAATGATTAAATGTTGAATGTAGTTAAAAATATCAGTGCATAGTGCAATATCAGTGGCAATAGTAAGTGATGCAAAATGGGTTCATGTTGAAGCTCCTTAGTCCAAAGAACCTTGATTCACTTATATTTGTGAGGGAGGAAGAGATATTGGCCCTTTCACAAAATGTCAACAAGTGGTGTGCATTAAGGAAAGTAACAAATGTGAGAAAGTTGGTCTCAACATTTTCCATGGATATCATTTGTAGGATGACCTTTGGCAAGAAGAAAATTAATGCTCCATGTTCATTTGAAACTTGATTGGATCCACTTGTTTCTTCCTACCTTCTTATAATAGTATAATAAGACAATAAGTTTTAGATAAGGATCCATTTGGATATGTAAAAACTTTCCAAAATATAAGTAATAAATGGTTGGCCATCATTAAAGAAACTTAAAAAAAATTCCCTTTATATAGACCTAGTAAGGGCATATCATATCATCAACACATAAAGGAATATTGTTATTAAGGTTTTGATTGGTTGGTCAAGTAGGAGTGGTTATATTCCCCCATAAATATTTAATCCCCCCTAAGCATAGTGACTTTTTTAGGCCATTCATTAAGGGGGCGTCCAATAACTCATATTTTGATTGATAGTCACTACTAAAGTAGAATTTATCACATTAACACAACCTTACACCTTGGAAATACTTGGAAAATCATAATATCATAGGGATAATTCTCGAGTCCATTATATTTTCACATGGGTCATCACCTATTGAAACTATATGTTAAACCCCTACCTTCAAATTCCCCCATGACTACCATAAGATATTAGGTGAAGCCATTGAGAATGGATCCTTATCCAAGCTCTCTCTCTCTCTTTCTCTCTCTCTCTCTCTCTCTCTCTCTCTCTCTCTCTCTCTCTCTCTCGGGAATAGTAGGATGAAGGAAGAGGGATGGAAACTATAGAGGAGGATATTGAATACATCCAGTTGGTCGATTATTCAGATGATCCCAAGGAGGTGGTCCAAAGTTTTTAGTATACAAGTTCAATTACCAAGGGTTGGGCTACTAGGAGATTAAAACTTGTCAATTTTTGAAGGGGGGAATCCTGGAATTTTATTTTTGATAGCCACAAAACCTTTGGGTTTGAAGAATATTTTGGATTCCATTGGTATGGATGAGACCTACAAGAGAACATCAGGGGCACTGAAAGTATTGGGATTGATGAAAGTATCACTACTACATATGACCAAATTTTCCACGATTTTTCGTTGTTATTGCCACAGATATCCGTCGCACTTTCCACGAAGGCAAAAAATTTTTTTTTGGTTGGCAAGATAGAGGCACCCATCTTGCCAACTCGCCTTGCATTGCATTCAGGTGCCCATATTTCCAACTCGCCTTGCGTTGCATTCGAGCACCCATCTTTGTAACTTGCCTCTCAATGCTTTTGGGTGCCCTACCTCATTTTCACAATGACTCCTCTTGTGGGTGCCCATCTTTCCAAGTCGCCTTTCCTTTGTACACCTAACTTGCTGACTTGCCTTGCCTTTATGCGCCCATATTTCCAACTCTTCATTCCTTTCCTTTTGGAAACCCCAATGTTTTTCCCACATGACTTGTGTCGCTGACTCTTTGGTTTTGTTGGCCTGACGCACATCTTGTGAAACAGTGTTGCCTCGTCTTTGCATGCACTTCTTTCTTTTCTTCATGTTTCCTCATGTTGTTTCCCATCTTTCCAAATCACTTCATCTAGCCTTTTTCCCCTCTTATTTACCAACTCCACCTGCCTTTCATTTGGACTCCCTTCGTTGATGTGGGCTCTCCCTCTTGCCATGCCTCCGAGCGCTTATATTTTCAACTCACCTTGGTGTGTCATAGCAAAACCCCATGTTTGCGTTGGCTTTGAGAAACCCCAAGTTTCTTCCCAGATGTGAGTTGTGCCACTGGCTCCTCGGTTTTGTTGGTTGGGTGCTCCTCTTGCTTACTCGGCTTGCCTTTGGGCGCCCCTCTTTCCAACTTTCATTTTGTTGCCTCTAGAAACCCCAAGTTTTCCTTGCATTTGGGAAACCCTAAGGTGTTTTCCCACCGCACCCATGTCATTGGCTCTTTCGGATTTGTTGGTTGGGCGCTCCTCTTTCCAACACAGCTTGCCTTTGGGTGCTCCTCTTGCGAACTTTATGCAACTTTATGAAACATGCAACTTTATGCAAAAATGCAACTTATGCAACTATGAAACTATATGAAAGTTTATGCAACTATGGAACTTATGAAACTTATGCAACTATGCAAGTTATGCAACTATGCAACTTATGAAACTTTATGCAACTATGCAACTTTATGCAACATGCAACTATGCAACTTATGAAACTTTATGCAACTATGAAACTTATGCAACTTTATTCAACTTATGCAACTTTATGCAACTACGCAACTTATGCAACTCTATGCAACTTTACGCAACAATGCAACTTATGCAAATTTATGCAACATGCAACTTATGCAGCTTATGCAACTTTATGCAACATGGAACTTATGCAACTTATGCAACTTTATGGAACTTATGCAACTTTATGCAACTTTATGCAACACTATGCAACTTATGCTACTATATGCAACTTATGCAACTATGCAACTATATGCAACTTATTCTTCTATATGGAACTATATGAAACTATGCAACTATATGCAAATTATGCAACTATATGAAACTTATGCAACTATGCAACTATATGCAACGATATGAAACTATGTGCAACTATATGCAACTTTATGCAACAATGCAACTTATGCAACTATATGCAACTTATGCAATTATATGCAACTATATGCAACTTTATGCAACTATGAAACTATATGCAACTATGAAACTATATGTAACTTATGCAACTATATGCAACTATATGCAACTTATGCAACTATACGCAACTATATGCAACTATGCAACTATATGCAACTATATGCAATTGTGCAACTATATGCAACTATATGCAACTGATGCAACTATATTCAACTATATGCAACTTATGCAACTATGCAACTATATGAAACTATAAAAGAGAATACTCGCACCCCAAAGCATACCAACATAACAATAATGGGATGCCAAGTATGATATGAATCAAGTAAAAAAGGACCCCAATGATTTTTTTTACATACAATAGAATCAAATATATTCTCCAAGAAAAACATGGGTTCCTTAAATATTTGCTCGCTAACTTATCTTCTCATTTTTCAAGTGTTGGTACCACAAACTTATATTCGAACGATACCTTATCTTCATGTTTTAACGAGTGTAGGTACCACCAAATAGGTATATGTTGGATCTATCTTCCTCGAGTGATGATCAAGATATACTAAGAGAGGGTGAAAGTGAGACGTGTTGTACTAGATGTACCGGTTCTGGATCAACTATATCTGAAAAGGTAAGGAAAAGATTTTGTATACACATGCAATTTTTTATTGCCAACAAAGGGCCATGTAATTATGATGTTGAGAGCATAGGTGAAATTGAGTTCTCTTTAGGTACAAACATCTAGTGCAACAAAGGGAACCTAAGGAGCTACCTGAAGTGGACACAAATTTCTTCATCAGTAGGAGGATGTATTGCATTTCTACTTTGTCTTTACATGAATTAGGGTTATTTTCCATGGATGGCATAAATTTCAGCTATGGAACTGTAACTGAATTGATGGAGTATGTCAGACCATTATACAAATACAATCAATGATTTATGTTGGTCCGATATACGCAAAGTATGCGGAGATACAAAGTTACCGCAATTTATATACAACTAGTAGATAACAATCAAAATAACTAGGCAACTATGTGATGTAGGAGCAACGTCAACAATCCCACATGGAAGGATAACTCAGCGCCATAATGTGCCTTTCTAATTTAAAAATGAATCTACAAGATGATGTTTTCTGTAGATCTTTTTTTAAATGGATGGGTGAAGAAGAGAGAAACGAACGCAACACCCCTACCTCAGCAGGCTCTGCGTGACCTCCTGGTCTTGGATATTTTTATTCCCTTTAGCCAGAATGGCTCTTTAATTCTCTCCAGAACCTTCACACTTATAACCACAGGTCCTTCTTAGAAGTTACTCCTGTGTGAACAAGCACTAGGCACAAACCTCCACTCCATGTGACCAACCAATGTGACCACGACCTTTACCCAAAAGGGAGTTTTGGGTTTTGTGACTTCCCGATTCCTGTTGTGAGGACCTTTGACTCTATTACCTCCCAAAACCCCAAAATGGGTTTACAGTTCTCCTATATCCTCCTTTATGCTTCGACCATGTGACTTCAGTCACGTCCTAGGGTCCACCTCCGAGCACGTTGGGATTTTGCAACTTACGAGTTCGCGATGTGATCTCTTCTCCCCTTCCCAAAGTCCAAACTCACAAATTCTCCTCCTTAGATCTATGGTCCTAAACCTTCGATGATCTGATGATCCAGATTGTATCATAATTCCACATATCGATATTTCATAATTCAATACCTCCAAGGCACGACCTTCTCCACACTCCAACTTTTGAAATGCCGAAATCTGAAATCACAAGATCAACACCTCTCATTGATCTAGATCTAACGATGACTATTCCTCCTGAGATTATTATTGTTGACAAATACTAAGCCTTAACTTCTCTGTTGATCCAATGGATCTAACGGTCCATGGCGAATCAACAGTTCTCCCTCTGAGAATTTCAACTGTTTGTTCAAGTTCTCGATACTCATGGCCAAATAAATTGGCGCCTCCTTCTTAGTTTGAATTTTGTGAGGTGACTCCATCCCTCATCTTCCCCTCAAGCTCTTCAAAGTCTTTGTCCCTCCTGAGCTTGGTTCTTACTGAAAAACTCAAGGATTCTAAGGTATTATGCCCGCACTCCTTGCGGTCTCCATGATAATCTTTGATTATCTAAAATATCCAACTCTATGCACTCCTTGTGACATAAATCCTTCCACCACTCACTTGGTTGGAAAAGTCTAAGACTTCAACCTACCTACACACACCTTGCACGACTCTATGCTATACTTGCACTTTTGCTGGTATGAGAACAATGTTATGTCTCCTAATACTTTCTGAGGTAAAACTCACAAACTTGTTGACACACTCCTTGCATACTTTCACAACACTCCTTGAAGGAATTCTCAGGACGAGAAACAATTGAAACTCATAATCTCCCTCTCATAAACTTCATACAGTCAACATGAAATCATACATACACACAACATTGAAACAAATGCATAGCATAACATATAAGAAAAACGTAAACAAACCATTCAATAGATGCAAACAATATTCATCGCAACACCATGAAATTGAGTCAAAGAATTCTTATATTAACTCAAATGCTTTTGTAAATGGGTTCAATAGCAACAACTATCTTCTTATACAATCTTCTACAATCTATTTTCCGCTCTGCTTTCCTATTCTTCTTGCTCCATAGCTCTGTTCTTCCTCTACAACTTACAAGAGAATAGTGATACAATACAATACATACAAGAGATATTTCTAGAGTTTTCCCTCCTTCTAATCAAGATATCTTAGCAAATTAAAATATCTACAACTACTTTATATTTATTACATTAATTTCCTCCAACAAACATATGAGAGAAAACGCTCAAGATATGTGTTACAATCCCCAAAACATTTAAGAACAATTACATCTCTTCAGATATTACATTAATGTTCCTCTTTTGAAATTCAAAACATCCTCAAAACATGTTCTAGTGCATATCCAGTATTCCTTCCACTTTTTTGCTTGCTTACGATGCTCCTGCATCATACTCCTCTATCTGAAAAAATTCATGAACTCATGTTCATGAGATCCTGCACCGTTTGTCCATGTTTTTGGATCTCCTCTTCGCCTTCCCAACTGGCATCTTCAATCGAGTGTCCCTTCCACTTTATCAAATACGAAAAATATTTCCTCCTCTGAGTCTTCTTGCCAACTCTCTGATCATTGATATTTTCCATATGCGTCTTTTCATCTACAGGCAGTTGTTTGACCCACTAAACTTCCTTCTGATTCTTTGCTCCTATCACTTCATCTTCTCTGTAAGGATACAAATCTGCTACATTGAATATGGGTGATATGCCCACACCATCTGGAAACTCTATTTCATAAGAATTTTCTTCGAACTTTCTCAGAATTTTACACGGCCCTATCTTTCTCATTTTCATCTTATTATACATTCCCCTTAGGAATATTTCCTTTCTGAGGTGCGCTAAAACTAAATACCCCACTTCGAGTTGATGCTCTCTTCAGTGCTGATCTACTCTGCGCTTATATTCCTAGTTGGAATTCTACAACCACTCTTTAATCTTACTATGGATCTCTTGCATCTATGTTGCAAAATCCTCTGCTCCAGCACTTCTGAACTCATTCTTCTCCAAGTCCCTCAACTCAGATACTCCTCTTGGCTGCATTCCATACATTATCTGGAATGGTATTTGTCTTGTGATTCTGTTAGGTGAGTCAATATACGAAAATTCTTCTTGTGGCAGAATATAATCCCACTGACTGTGATGTTCATATACTAAACTCCTCAACAAGTCTCCCAAGACTAGATTTGCTACCTCAATCTGTCCATCCGTATGAGGGTGATATGTTGAGCTAAAAGATAAATTAGTCCCCATATTATTCCTTAGTGTCCTCCAGAAATGACCAACGAATGTGGTATCCCTTTATGAAACAATACTCTTGGGTAAACCATGAAGTCAAACAACTTCTTTGAAAAACAGGTTTGTAATGTGTGTTGCATCACTGGTTTTCTAACATGGAATAAAATGTGCCATGTTTTAGAATATTTCGACTACCATGAATATGGAATCACAACTTCTCTGTGTCCTTGGAATTCCTAACACAAAGTCCATGTTCACCGCGTCCCACGGCCTCTCTGGTACTAGCAATGGTTGATACAATCCTATATTCTATCTTTTCCCCTTTGCATGATGGAAAATTCTACATCTGTTAACAAACTTATTGATATCCATCCTCATCCCTTCCCAATAATACAAATTGTTCAATTTCGCAAATGTCTTATCATGGCCGAAATGTCTAGCCAATCATCCACTATGTTTTTCCTTTAGAAGATTCTCTCTTATAGAAATCTTCGGAATACACAACTGATTTCCATTGAATAACAATCCATCCTGGATTAATTATTCAGTCCATTGGCTTCTGTCTCTCAAAACATGATTCTCACATGCTTCATAAGCATCCTTGAAATATGAATCATCCTTGTACATGTCCTTAAGGTTATCAAAACCTAAGGTATTCGCACAAAACTCCTACAGAATCAAACATTTCCTGCTCAATGCATCAACAACCTTGTTAGCAGTTCCATAAATGTGCTTTATAAGAAAAGTAAACTTCTGCATAAATTCAACCCATTTTGCATGTTTCTGGTTCAATTTCTCTTGTCTGGTTACAAATTGTAAAGCATGGTTTTTGTTGTACAAAATGAAATCCTTCGGAACCAAGTAGTGCCTCCATTTCTTCAGTGCATGTATGATTGCATAAAACTCTTTATCATATGTGGAATATTTCATCTTGGCAGCATTCAACTTCTCACTAAAGTATGCAACTAGTCTATTGTCTTGACTTAAGACTGCTCCAATCACAATTCCACTTACATCACATCTCACTTGAAATGTCTTACTAAAATCTGGCAGAACCAGAACTGGTTTTCCAGTTATATTCTCTTTCAACAACTTGAAATGTTTCTCTACTTCCTCTGTCAAATGAAAAGGCTTGTATATTTTCTTGACTTTGTCCATCATTGGCGCAAACATTCCACTAAAATTTCTAATGAACTTCCTATAAAAATGGCCTAATCCATGGAAGCTTCTCACTTCAAAGATATTCCTCGGTGATGACCATTATTTGATTTATTTTACCTTCTCAAGATCCATCTTCAACTCATTCGAAGAGATCACAAAACCCAAATAAACAAGCTCTTTCTTCATGAAAGATGACTTCCTCAGATTTATTAGCAACTTCTCTCGCTACAACCTCCTCATCACTAGAGTTAAATATCTCAAATGTTCTTCTTCAATATTACTGAAGACCAGTATATCATCAAAGTACACAATTACAAATTTTCCAATGAAATCTTTCAACACTTTGTTCATCAATATCATAAAAGTACTTTGCACATTCCTCAAACCAAATGGAATGACAAGCCATTCATACAACCCTTCATTCATCCTGAATGTTGTCTTCCATTCATCACCTTCCCTCATTCTAATCTGATGATATCCACTTTTCAAATCAGTTTTTGAAGAAAACTTTGCTCCACTCAAGCAATCCATCAAGTCATCCATCCTCGGTAAAGGAAATCTATACCTGATGGTGATTTTGTTTATATCCCTCGAGTCTGTACACATTCTCCATCCACCATCATTCTTTGGACTTAACATTGTTGGCACAATGCATGGACTCAATCTTTCACTGATCAATCCCTTGTCCATCAAATCCTGGACTTGCATCTTAACTTCTTCATTCTCTTGCAGTGTTAGTCTGTACACTGCTTTGTTTGGTAAACTCGCTCCTGGTATAAGGCCAATGTGATGGATTATACTTATGATGGGTGGAAATGAACAAGGCAAATCATCCACCACTGTACCAGTGAAATTCTCCAACAGTTCTCGAATTTCCTCAGGTAGATCATCTATCGAAGTACTAGTCAAGATGACTCTAGGTTTTCTCACCACAACAAACTACATTTCTTCCTCTTTCTTAACTTCATCAAGAATTTACTTCCCACTCATGAGAAGTATAGTGTTTATTGCTTCTTCTCTCACCTTCTTGTCTTCAATTGGCACCAACATATGTGTCCTACCATTCTTCTCCAAGGTGTAGGTGTTCTTTCTTCCATCATGAAAAAAATTCTTGTCATATTGCCACGATCTCCCAAACAAAAGATGACAGACATCCATGGGAATAACATCACATAAGATCTCATCTCTATAACCCCCTATCTTAAATTAAAATAAAAATTGTTTAATGATTGTTATCTGATGTCCTTTTCGCAACCACTAAACCTTGTATGGGCTCGGATGTGAAAATTTTTCCAATTCCAACTTCTCCACCATTTATGTGGATACTATATTATCTGTACTTCCAGTGTCCACAATTACCCTGCTTACCCTATCCCTAGTCTTGCAAGCACTTCTGAACAAACTGTTCCTTTGGAAAAGATTCTCTATCTCCCTCTCTGGCTTCAAGAGAATTTTACTCATCATTAAGGATCTTACGCCTTCTACATCTTATGCCTCAATATTCCACCTTTGCACTTCTGAAATGTGAGCTTTTCCTCCTCCATCTCTTTTTCTGTCAGGACATTCAAAATACTTGTGCCTGATCTTTCCATAGAAAAAACACTTTATGTCACCTCCTCTGCCTCTTCCTCTTCCTCTTGCTCGCAAAAAAGTGTTCCTATCGGCATATTGTCCTCCTTGTGAGCTTCCTCCCCTTTTTGGGTGGTTACGAGGTTTATTTTCTTCATCCTTGGGCTTCTGTACTATGTCTTGGGAAAATGATCTCCTTCTACTCTGACTTCTACCTCTGCCCCTATGACCTTGCTTTTGGGCCAATTTTACCTCTGCCCCTTTGACCTTGCTTTTGGGCCAATTTTACTTCTGCCTTTGAAGAAATTTGATAAGCATATTCCACATTTATGATTGTCACCATGCTCATCTCGTCTTGAATTTCATATCTCAAGACATTCATGTATCTAGTGACTTTTTCATCATCACTCTCATGACGACTTGCCATGATGTTGAGTCTGTTAAACTCCTCATTGTATTCCTTCACTTTCATCCCCTTTTGTCTCAAATTCTTCATTCTTCGAAACATATTAATTTGGTAATCCCTGGGTATAAACTTGTGTTTCATCTTTGCAACCATCCTATCCTAGATTTTGATTCTTTTCTTTCCTTTGCAATACCTCTCAGCCTGCAGTTCATCCCACCATAGTGTTGCATGCCCTTTCAGTCTAGTGACATCATGTTTCACTTTTTTATCTTCTTCAATGTCCTCATAATCAAAGTATTTATCCATATCTCTAGACCAATCTAGCAGCTCCTCGATGTCTAAGTTACCTTCATACATTGGGATGTCCATTTTTTCTCTGGCCCCTATTCTTGCGACAACTCTAAATAGTTGTTCCTCTACAACATATTCGGCTACAACTACTTCTTCATCTCCAGCCTCATTTTCACTTTCGGCCTCACTGTTAAGCCCTAATATTGGCTCATTACCACTTAATTGAGGCATATTAGATTAGTAATGTTATTTTATTTATGTCGGCTTAGGCCATTAGTTGTGATTTAGATTAGTAATTTTATTTTATTTATGTTGGCTTTAGGCCATTAAAACCTCCTAGTCTCCTATATATACCAAGGAGACATTTTCATTTTGAATCATCTTGTACTTGAACATTTAAGTGGGGTAAAAGGAGGTTGCCCCCTCGAAGA
>ML779058.1:276166-291587 GCA_009831015.1 Picea engelmannii | reverse complement strand
GCTAGAATAGTATTTTTGAAGAGGAGATATAATAGTTTTCTTGAGAGAGATGAGACTATGTTACAATCCATCCTCCACATATTGTAATTGGACATTCAGTTTAATAAAGAGAAAGAAGTTTTTCCTACATATGAACCTTCTATATGTGTTGATGTGCTTATGAATGTCATTTGTGCTTATGAATGGATGTTGTAGATGTATGTTAATTTTTCATCTGAAGGGATAGATAGAATTATTTATTTGTGATTTTGATGGAATTGTTTCTGGGTTCTTTAGGCTATGCAAGGAGTGCACAACGGAGTATTGGAAACTTTGTAGCCGGTTCAAGGAGTGCACATATGAATATTTAATCGAGTTCAGGAAAGAACGTGTCAGGAGGGCACACCAGAAGGATTCATGAACTCAAAAGAGAAGCCTCAAGGTTACTGAAGACCTTGGAGGTGATACTGTGCAGAGGAACAAACAGAGAAATAGAATTGTCAAGGGTTTTGTAGAGCTCTACCAGTGGGGCATCGAGCGAGTGCAACGATTGCATGAAAGAACACTATTTTGGGTTAAGGGATAAGAGAATTTTAGGAGGAAGACACTTACAGAGTTGTTGAATACTCTGTAGGATCAATAAGGGGTTCTTGAGCAGGAGGTTGCCAGGAAGGCACAAACTTTCCCTTTGAAGGGTAAGACAAGGACCAAGTCCCTTAGAGATTCTAACATTGACAAAATCTTAGGAGGAGTACTTCCTTTGCACACAGAGTTCTAACAGAAAGGAGCAGCAGACCGAGACACTTCGAGTTCCAAGCCATAGACAAGATCAGGAAGGATAGCACAATATCATGCAAGGATCTTGAAAATAATTACAGAGGTCGAGGAGCCCTTCGAGGTTTCAAAGTGAACAAATCTTAGAAGAGATAGTGGTTCCAGAAACGGAGAAGAGACCCAAAGTCACTGGGCTCGCAGAGGGATCAAAGATAGAAATCTTTGTCACTTAGAAAATTCTTCTAAGATTGGGAGAACAAAGACGCTCAGGAGGACGAGCGACAATAACCGTCAGATCGGTTGCAGGGAAAAATCTAGACCATCATATCATAGTCCAGACAGAAGAAATGTGCACAAGGGGAGAACAGATCTTGTTCATCGGATCTAGGTGCAAAGGACCAACAACCGTTGGATCCAAGTAAATTGAAGGCACCTTAATACTTTGAAAGTACAAAGGAAGATTGAGGGTTAAGATTCATTCAGGAGGAGCCGAAATATTTCAAGTCGTTAGATCTCAAAGAAGTAACGCACTGGTTAGCTGCGAGGAGTTATCGAAATTTCACAAAACCAAAGGATTTGGAAGAAGTAGGGTGAAGTTTGCAAAATCCCAAAATGTGAAATCCTGAAATAAACAGGATCGTTCATTGAGGTAGGACACATGGCGACAGATCAACGTTTCGTTGATTCATGAATTGGGAAGCTGGAGGTAGTAGTTGCCAAAACTCACGAAACGTGAAATCATGATTTGATCAAAGCTTTTGGATGGAGATCTATTGGGGACCATTGATCTAGCGCCATCGTGATTTTAGATATTGGGAGAACAAAGGTAAGGAGACTCTCATAGTTGTGAAACGCGAAATTGCAATGTGCTTTCATTCAAGCCTGCGGTCACCACCCATGGTCACATGAGTGGATGTAAGGAAAGGAGATAATATACATTAAGCCCTTGTCGGGGTTTCAGAGGTTGGGAGAATCATGGTGATTCACATGCAAAGACCCCACACGCAAAATCGTGAAATGCCTTTTGTGTAGGTGTGCGGCCATAGCCTGTGGTCACGTGGAGGTGAGGCTCACGCTTGGTGTTTAGTCACGCAGGGTGAGTTTCATAAAGGGACCTGTGGATTTGTTCGTGGGATTCCAGCAGGGAATCGAAGAGCTGCTCTAGCTCGTAGAATTGAACGATCCATAGATCGAGAGGTCAACAGACCCTGCTAAGGTGGGGAATTGCATCACTATGTGTATTGATGGAAGGCCAAAAGATACTGGAAACATTGTGGGCTTTATAAATAGTACATGACCAGTGGAAACAACTAAGAAACCGAATTGCATATTTGAGGGATGCGAAGGAAATCGTATATTTGTATGTGCAACAAAAAAAATAGTTCCAAGTGAAGAGTTGTTGATCGATTACAACTTAAATCAAATAAATGGAGGGGATGCGACTATGGGGGTAAATATCTTACATACCATTCAACTAAACCTTTGATCAATCATTGTTATAATTTATCACTACAATATTTATATTTTTTACTGCATATATTTCATTTTTCATTATTTATTTTCTGATATTACTGCATTATTTCATTTTTTTAATGTTATAATTACTTTCATAACTCTTGTTGATGAATTTATTTTGTCAACATTTGTCCAGGGTGACCGTGGAAATGCACCCGCTATGCCTCAGCAGGTAAATGTTAAATATAGTAACAACTTATGACTACAACAACTAAATTTATGGAATTTCATTATTTATTTTCTGATATTACTGCAATATTTCATTTTTTTAATGTTATAGGTGAATTTCATAACTTTTGTTGACTGATTTATTGTGTCAACTTCTGTCCAGGGATTCTGTGGAAAATCACCTGCTACATTTTTCTAGGGTGACCATGGAAATGCACCCATGGTGCCTCAAAAGGCAAATGTTAAATATAGTAACAACTTATAACTACAACAACTAAATTTCTGAAATTTCATTATTTATTTTCTGATATTACTGCAATATTTCATTTTTTTAATGTTACAGGTGAATTTCATAACTTTTGTGGATTGATTTATTGTGTCAACTTCTAACCAGGGTGACCGTGGAAAATCACCTGCTACATCTGTCTAGGGTGACCGTGGAAATGCACCCATTGTGCCTCGGCATGTAAATGTTAAATATATTAACAACTTATGACTACAACAACTAAATTTCTAAAATTTCATTATTTTTTTTTCTGATATTACTACAATATTTCATTTTTTTAATGTTATAGGTCAATTTCATAAATTTTGTTGATTGATTTATTGTGTCAACTTCTATCCAGGGTGATCGTGGAAAATTAGCCGCTACATATTTCCAGGGTGACCATGGAAAGGCACTCGTTGTACCTCAACAGGTAAGCGTTAAATATAGTAATAACTTATGACTATAATAACTAAATTTCTCAAATCTTAAAGTTCATCTCATTAATTTTATTCATCAATGTATTGTGGCATAGTCAACGTGGGAAGGAACCCACTGAGGATCTTGATGAGGACAAAATATTTTATTCCACTGACCCAATAGAAGCTGTCTTGAAGGCATTGAAGAAGGAAAACATATAATATTTAGGTTTGTTTCACAAAACACCCCGGACGAAGGAGGACAGGGCAAGAATTGCAGAGCTAAAAAATCTAATAACTAATTTTGGGGTAAGTGGCATATTCACATATTTTTATCAGCTATGACAATTTCATATCCATTTTTTTGTTTATATTTTCTATATGATATCCTAAAGTAAATTTTTCCATTTGTAGGATTTTTTAAACCCTGTGCCCCGGGAACTTGTTGATCTTGCAATTGTTATAGGTAGTAATGATGCTCCAATGCAACAAAAAATTTGACATAGAAAAGTACAAGTGAGGCTTTTTTACCCTCCCGAGGTTCCCCTAGAATCCATTGATGAGCACAATGATGTTGACAGGCATGACCCTTCGGAGCATTATGAACTGGATCCTAGGACTCCACATGACTTCACAGAGGAACATACCATAGATGGAAAGGAAGCTATTATATATGGATTAGAATGAATTAAAAGAACCGGATCACTAGATCTCACCTTTCTTGTGGATGACGCATGTGTTCCGATCAAGAATCATAAGATTGTAGGTATTTGTTAATTAATTGATTCATTTTTATCATGAAATTGAAATGGACATTTTTTGAGATTATTATAAATTAATGGATAACACGTTTCTGTAGGGAAAAATGTTTTCTAAAGAAACTTGAATGACAAATCATTAGAGTTGGTTGGCCCCACCATTCGCACATGGTGGAATGGAAAAGATAGAAAAAAGAAAGATGAATTGACAGATCACATGGTAAACTTGTTCGGCAATACGTTCAACAAGAAAGTGGTTACAAAGTTAGCCGAAGAGAATTTGAAATATACCAAGGCCAAATATAGGGAGAAATTGTAGTTAGACCTGAATCATGAGCACCCTCCCATGGTTTCGGAGAAAGAGTGGAAGGCCTTGATAGAGTATGAAAAGGAGAACTTGTTTAAAAAACAAGGAAGACATCCATGAGTTGGTCAAGCAAGGTACAACACATGTCATATTATTAGTGAAATATTCTCATTTATGTTTTTATTTCTTGTTTTAAGTAACAATTCCGATATCTAATGTTTTTCAAAAATTCCATATATAGGCTACCTAACACCTCCAAAGCAACCAAGGCTAGAATGGAAAATCACAGGAAGCATAAACTAGGCCAGGGTTTCTATGGAAAACTAAAATCCTGAATCATGAGAATTAAATGATTAACTATGGTTAATATTTATTTAACAGTAGCGAACAATTTATTTTTTTTGTTATTGGTAATTTTAATGGTGTTATGCATTGTAGTTAAATATGTTTGACACTGCTTCCATCGAGGAGGACCTAAATCTTGGTTACAAGAACAGTTTTAAAAGTGTGATTGAATATAGGAAAAGCTTGGGGCGGACTCCAATCTCCCCAGCCACACAGGTAAATAAAATGAATAAGGAAACCGCAGTAGCATGCTTGTAAAGTCTTCATATTTTATTATATCACCCTTAACTAAGTATGTATGTGTGTTTTTAGGAAACAGTGCAACTACAATAGTGAATCTAGCGGTATTCAATAGACACCACATTATAAAAGGGTGCACATGTCCAATGACAGTGGGGAGAAGAGTACCCATTCAGGTATGTATGCTTCAGAATTAGAAATATTTACTGTGATTGTAGATATTTATTTCCTAACTTATACTTATATATTATCTTTTTTAAATGGAAGAGAATGTAGCTCAGGAGGATGAACTACGATAGGAAACAAGTGGACAAGAAATTAACGCACCAACTGTCACAACTACATAGACAGGTAAAGAGAAATAGTGTAATGTTGATCAAAATAATGAATTATTTATTTCAATTATATTTCAACATATCGATATGATCATTTTCATTGTTGTAGTTCACGCCCCTACACAGATGCCTCAAATGCCTTCTCAGTGACATACTAGAAGTATGGTACATGAGCGCATGGAAACACAAACAATAGAAGGACAGGGCGTAAGAAATGCAATGTCAAAGGATGATTATGATACCCCAATTGTAAATTTTATTAATGTAAAAAAACATAAATCAAAGAAAAATTAGATGTATAAATTCATGACTTGTATTTGGATGTTTATCAATGTTTCTAGTATGAAACATTGTTTATATGAATTACAACATTATGCTTCAATGTTTATATGTTCATATGTTTTTATGAATATCCTAGTTATGCATGAATGTCTATTAGTTTTCAATATAAACAAAATTATTTGTTGGGTATGGGGAATTGAGAGGGATGTGAGGAAGGGGAGGGGCCATATGAGCTTCCACCTTCACGTTGTTTTCCTATTCAGTAGAGAATAACCTATTCTCAAAACAAATAGAATCTCATTAAGGTATACGACCATTTAAGTTTTTTATAGAGTATTTTACATAACTAAATGTTTGTTTATTTTCTTATATATTATTTACTCATATAAAGAATTTGTCTTTTATGATTCATGCAGGTCTTGGTGATGGAAATGCATATCGTAGAGAACTCTTATCAATTTGTATGGGCTAATGGATCTGCTGAAAGGACAATGATAAGGTAAGGGTTTTGACGTGTTTTTTAAAGTAGGTTTTATACTAGTAAAAGTTCACAATCCTCTAGAAAGGATATAATTTCATTTTTGGTAGACAAGCATCAGTTGTTTTAACAAACTATGAATCACAGATTGTGGGAATTTTTTTTTTCGTATTCTTACATTGACTAGTACAATTATAACAAATTTTTAGTACAAAATATTAACCACACACACACACACACACATATATGAACCCTAACTAAAGAAACGAGAGAAGAAAAAGGGAGAATATGTACTGATAGGAGTGAATGAAGATAATAATATGAATCATGGAGTGGAGAGTGCACTCTATCCTAGTTGAATGATACTTGCATCCAACATGTCTCGTGCCATATTTTCAATCTCTCTCGTTTGATCATAAGGGTATCTATAGGGCCTTACGTTGGCAGAGATACTACATGGTTTAAGTTTAATGGCATGTTCAGAGATCTCATGAAAAATGAAAACTTGTGGGAATTTCCTGAAACACCATGTCGTGCTTATTAAAGTCATGTTTATCTCTAAAGGAACATTTCCTACTTTAATTTGGGATTCTATTCAATGAATATTAACAATAAGTCCATTAACATGTTTTAAGGAGATTCTCCATTTTATGTGAGATAATCACTTGAATGGGTAGAGACTTTAGGCCATTAATTCCCCATGGTTCATTGACATTGTACCCAATGATTTAAGCCATTGAACCCCAAAACCACCCTTTCAATAACAATGGTGTAAATGGAAATTGATAATTTGTAATCTACTTAGTTTAATGTTGTGGCATTTTCCTCCATTTACAATCACCACTTGAAAGTTTATAAATGGGTGTGTAACACAATTCAGTTTGTATACCATATTTTTGTTAATGAATATGTGGTTACTACCTAAGTCAATAAGGACTATGACATTTTCGTTGTTGATGTATCCTACAATTTTAATGGTTTTAGGCATGTTGATATCTTGCAAGGAATTCATCAATATGGTGTAAAATTTTGCTTCATTATTTAATGAGCACTCAAACCACTCTCATAGATCCTATTGAGGTTCCTCATCATCCTTGTCATTATTCTTGAGGTGAACAGTATTTATTTGGAACATTTTTTCCACCAATACCATTTTTTATTACACCCAAAGAAAAATCCCTTAGATCGTATCTCTTCCATTGCCTTTATCATGATTATGGCGTGCTTATGCATTTTTGTGTTATTTAGAACATATATATCATTACTTCAGGCCATGGATCCTATGAGAGACTTATGTTTATATACATTATTAGATTCAACATAAAAAGATAAATTGATGGATTTGACCATAATAGTTGGGACCTATATTCTAATTTAAATGTTGAGTTACATCATTTAAGACATGAAAGTAAAGGACCTGTTAGAATCTATATATGCACCTTTGGTTTTTAGGCACTAACTATTGCAAACGTTGTAGATCCAAAGGTTGTTCTTCTATAACATTGCATGAGAATGATGGGGTCCATTAAACCTTGATTTTGTCGAGGTTTATGTTCATTAAAATCTTAATCTCTCTATTGTTCCTTACTTCTAAATTAAATGGATATTTGTTGGATGATAAAGGTATCATCACATAATCTTTTTGTTGAGAGTGAAATGATAGTATGGGTATGAACTATTAAAGTATTCATGCTCCTGTCAAACCCATATAGCATCCAAGAGGATGATATTGAATATGGATGACCTAACCTATCGTCGTCAGTAAGCCTAGCAAGTGTATGATCTAGCTAATTGTCTCAGGTTTGTGCCTATTGGTTGGATGTCATTTGGTCATGTACGAGCTAGCTACCTGTCTGAGGTCTGTACCTATTGGTTGGCAGGAATTCATATGCATATGAGTTGCAAATCTAAGTCCCTTTTATATTACTAAGGCCTATTGTCATTCATGAAGCCTAGTGTGTGAGCTACATACCTACAATTGAAGGGAAAAATAACTTTTTAAAATTCATATCTTATTTCTCCCTTTCATGTCATGAGTTTCTTATTGACTTCTTGGCTAGACAAACCAACAACAATATTTTGAAGCTCAAAAGGGTCACAAATTGGATCCTAAAAGGATCATCCAACAATCTCTTTCCATATTCCAAATCCTCAGTGCCAATCATATCAAATAAATATTTTTAGCCCTACAAACCTATAATGGATTTCACCCTTTGTAATATCCTAACTTCAAAAATATCCCCACAAGCCCAAAACCATAAGATAAATTGTATTTCATATATTTATTAGGTTCATATATATTAGAGGATTTCTCTCTTTATGTTTCCCCCAAATTCCTTAATCATCCCACATACCTAGCACTTAGTTCTTCATTATATTTTATATTATTTTTAGGTCCATTAAGTTAGGAGGATTTGGTTCTCTATGCACCCTAGTACAAAATCCACCTATATACTTGACTCATGACATTATAGTTATTCCATATACTTTTGGGTCCATCAAGATAAATGAGAAAATTAAGCATTGCAACTCCCCATGCTCTCATTCCCCAAATTGTCAAGAGTCCTTACACATGGTTGAAGGGAATAATATGTGTTTTGTGTAAAGGGGAACATATAAATGTTCCACATTATAGGGAATTTTTGTTTCAACAAGAATCAAATCCTTTTATGGGTACCTAGTACACAAGACAAGTGGAGAAGAAATGGAGGCTCTTTTATTGATTTAGTTTACTCATCATGATGCATTTGAATTGAGATCCTTGGAGGGCATATTCATTGTCTTTTCAGGACCTTATTTGGTGGACATATTTGGAAGAAAAAGCCTAGCTTGGGATTCCTTGGGGATTGAAGCCCATAGATTGGATACTAGGGCCCACACACTGGATGATGATGGCATGCCTTTGGAGGCCTAAGAGACACCTTGGAGGATCTCACCTATCCCCTACAATCCAAACAACTTGCCTTTGGAGACAAAAACGTCACCTTTAAGGGATCGACGCCACCCTAAGGCTAGGGTTTAATGGTGATTGAAGACACTTGGCCTTTGGAGGCCTAGTGCACTCATATCCAACTCAACAAATTGACTTCCTGGAGGGATATGTGTGGCAATAGAAATATAGAGTGGAGGATTTAACTTGTTCAAGATTTCTTTTAATTCAAGATTGCTCCCTTCATTTTATCCACCTTGATATAGAGTTGAGGAGTTAACTTGTTCCCTTCGCAAGATTTATTTTAGTCTAAGAACCTATTGACCTGGAGTGGTGCATTGATTAAGTGTAGAATCTTCAAGTTGATCACCCAAAATTCATTCCACTATCAGGAGGGAAGAAGGGTGTTCCACAACAACCCTTGTTCAATCGAGAGGCCATTGCACATTAACAATAAATTTGGTTTTCTAAGGCATTTATTTTGTTGTGTCTATCAACTATAAGATTTTTCTATCCAATAGATAGCTCATTGTCATAGTAAACCATGCTCAACAAAAGACTCACAATATTTTTAGCTCATCCACTCTTTTGATTGCTTACTAGATTCACAATATTTGACTTGCAAGTTTTGTTGAGATTATGTAAGCAATTTTCATTTTCAACTTATGAGCATAAAACCCCAAGTCTAAGAATGGATCAACGAATATGTTAGCCTCTAAAAATATTCCCATGTCAAAAAAGAATTCATCAACTTCTTCAAAGATAACTATGCTTTTTACCATGCATTTTAGAAGTGTTATTTATTGATAATAATGTATTGTTTTCCCTTGAGAAAGCATGTACTGCACATTCATCCATGTTGCATGGGGTTGATCATGTAGAGACCTTCCAATTACCATAAGAACAAGTAGTAACCCTTTGCATTCTACTATTGCCTATGATGGAATTGTTTCTAATTTGTAGCATTTGATTTAATGAAGGAACAATTAACTCTTTGACTATGTTTTAGTTTGATGTTTTTTTCATGGATTTATGCTTAAATGCACAAAAGCATAAAATGGAAATAACTTTTGTCTCTCTAAAAAATGATAAGCCAAACTAGCATCGAGCATTCATATTTGATTTGTTTGCCATACACAAATAATTGTTTTTCTTTTGTTATTGCATTGGTTCTCTATACATCAATGATTATTCACCACATTGTTGCCTATCAATTTCAGGTATTTGTCAAGGAGTGCTTGCTCTGAACATGGAGGATGGAACAATACATCGTTTTCAAGCTCTATCCACAATTTTAGCCACAGGGGTAATTGGTTTGTTTATTGAATTGAAATCATATTTAATGAACTATCGAAGCATCAACCTTTTAAAATACTGCCTTTTCTGTATACCCTCACAAATATCTATATTTCCATCTTTGCAGGGCTATGGTCATGCTTATTTTTCCACGACTTCAGGTCATACATTCACTGGATATGGAAGTGCTATTGTTGCGTGTGTTGGACTGCCTCTACAGGTCAATGATTATGTTTTTAATTTTAAATACTTATGATAAAAAGATGATAAATACTGAATATACCATTTTCGTCTTGACTCAAAGCATTTTCCTTTTTTTTAGGTTCTTGAATTTGTCCAGTTTCATCCTACATGAATATATTGTGCAGGTTGCCTCGTCATTGAAGGTATTGACTTCCTCATTGGATTACATTTGTTTGCAGACTTCATTGTGATTAAATGAAGAATGATGGCCCATGAAATCAATAGCATATTAGTTATATAGTATAGAACTCCATAGCATGCTTCTGATTGAATTAGTAATGTGAATTTAGATGATGCAAGGAATAACCAAATTTATTCTCTGGAAAAATAGTATTCTTATGTATGTTATAGATAATGGAAATGCATCTCAATCATTGATTGTGTTAATTAATAAATTCTAATTTGGTTTCTTTAATTTGGAAATAACCAAGAGAATAAATGAGTTAAATCCTATGTATTATATAATACAAATCAAAGATAATATTATTGGAATTTTTATGAGAAGAGGTGGCAATGGTGTCCCCCTTCTCAGTCCTTGCATAGAGTGTTTGTAGCAAGACTGAGCAGTCCCTTCCCATCCTCTATGGTTTAGTTTAGAGATGAGCTAGATAGAAACAAATTCCCTAAGGGCTGTTTTGAAAATGCGAAGAAGAATCCATGATTATAAATTACCTCAACATGGGTTGGGGCCCACTTGAGGGATATATATCATATGAAATACTATGCATAGTTCTATTTGTTATTGGGATATGGTCTCAAAGTGGACCCTATGCTGGTGGATTTCTGTTAAGTGCCAGGTTAAAAGGCTCTATTGATCTCAAGCATTGTGTTAAAGGTTTCTTCATAGCCACTTTTACACATGTCACACTTTAAATATTGTGAGTGAATATTTACACATGCCATCTTTAATTGATCTCAGTGCTCAATGTTTTTTAAAGAGATTCTTTGTATTATCTTATCTATGTTAATACAAGATAAGCATGGTGAACTACTTGGAGTTTATATGTGCTTTTCAAGATAGATTTTCATGCACATGTTGGGAACTTTATCTTGACTAACTTTCTTGTTCATGGATGAGGATTAGACCCACGAAAACTAGGTGTAGTATTCTAGACAAATTTAGCATGCTTTTAGGGTTTTTGAGGTGATGTTTCATGGAACATATTATTGGTCTTGACATTTTCTTGGATAAGTTTTTGGATGGTTCCTCTCTCATCTACAAGAGAAGGAAATTTCAGAGAGATAGGGGGATTAGTTATTTTTGAGGCCTCCCACTTCTTTCACTTGCACTTCAGTATTCCACATTCTACTCCCTCTCAAGTCAGATTGGGAACTTGCTATGAATGGGATTATTCAACAGTATAAAACCCACCCACTATAATTTAAAAAAAAAATCCTTTATTTTCCAACATATATACCCTGGATTTTGTTCGGCATTCCATTTCCTCATTTCAGGGGTATGCTAGTATTACTACATGACCATTACCTAGATTTTGAACCTTTTGGACATTGTTGCAACTCTCTCTCCAATACTAGCACAATCAAATTGGTTGATTGTAACATATATGGGTTCTACCTATGTGACCATGTCTCTATGTGCCCATGTCTCAATAGCTTGATAAGAAAACATATATTAGGCCCATGAATTCTCTCCTAACCTTGGAATTATAGAAAGAAGGGTTATCCTTGATCAATAATTGTTTCTTTTCTTTGTAGGTTGACTAATCGACATAGCCTCAAAATAGCTATATTCAAGTGCAGATACACATTCCTTTCAGACATAAAGGATGGATTTTAGGAAATCTTTGTATTCGACGGCATTACCCCGGAGGAACGAGAGGAACAATCCAATATGGGTGCCTTCATATGGATGGAGCCCGGAAAAATTAATGCAATGAGTTCACAGGCACGAAAGAGGGCCTTTATATATTTGATTTCTTGATACCAGATACCACCATGAACACGCTCGTAAATGAGCAAGATCGTAAATACACGGGTTCATTCCTCGAGCTTATATGATCAAGCTATACTTAATTTATTTTTTTTAAACCTACAGAAGGTGTGGAAATAGCGACGTAAGTTCGTCGCAAGCCATTGATGAGTTTTGTACTCTACCACAATTTTTCGTCGCAACTGTTCACTCTTTTTTGTAGCAAGTATGGCATATGCATCATAAGTTGTTGGTGGTTTTGTCCTCTATCACGATGTTTCGTCGTTATTGCCACAATTTTTCATTGCAACTTTCCATGATTTTTCGTCGTAAGTATGTCATTTGTGTCGCAAGTTATTTGTGAGTTTTTTACTTTGGCACGCTTTTTTGTCCCTATTGCCATGATATTTAAGGTAAACATGTCTTTAAGATGTTGACATGTGGCGAACTTATTTCATAGTTGTTTCCAAGAATACCCGGTGCGTGGATATAGCGATGAAAAAAATTCCATGAAAAATAGTCTTTGCCTCTGTGGAAAGTGCGACGAATATGTGTGGCAATAGAAATGAAAAAACGTGGAAACTTTGGTCATATGTAGTAGTGTATAACTAATAAAATAAAAATAAATTAACTTACAAATGATTAAAATGAATGTAATAAATCAACATACCTTTTTGAATGGAACAAAAAATTGACTCAATGTTGTTGAAGAGCTTGCATCTACATAGTTGAGTCTAACATCCTCCCAACTCTACTCATTCAACATCTTAACCATTTCCTATTGTTTTCTGATATAAACCTTGTGACTAAATAAAAAAAACTTAATGTTATAATCATATATAGAATAAAATACATGCTTATGTTATATAGAAACAATTAAATTTTTAGTCATAACATAAATAAGAAATAAATCAACAAACTTACTTTTTAAATTCATCACACATTTCCTTCATTGATAATTCACCTAACCTTACGCATGATAATATAGCTATGACAAGTTTCTAATCCTTCACTCCTTGCGTCGTTCTACAAGGTGTTATAGTCATATCACCAGGCAGGTTTTTGATTTCAAGACATGTCTTACTTGTGCTACCTATTAAGGGTTTATACTTCCTAACCTTTTGATTTTTAATACTAATATTTTCCCATGGGTTGAATATCTCATCTACCAAATCCCATATCTAGCCAGTTTTAAATCCCAATTGGAAATAGCTATCCATAGCTCTGAATGTCTCACTTCCTTTGCAATTTTTTAACTTTTACACTTTCCTCATCAATAGGGAATCCTATTTCCATACAACATTCCTTCCTAAACTTTGCAACAACGTTTGATCTATCCCCGCCACATATTACATAAAACTCATTATGGATAAATCTCACTTTTTGAATGAAAGTCATGGACATCCTATACTCATTATCTGTGTTATGATCCCATGCCAATAACTTTTCTTCTCCATCTATTAAACCGACATAAATTACACATTTTATTGTCTCAAAGAGAGGATTATTAGGATACTCTTGCATCAATTCTCTGCAAGCCTCTACATAATGATTTCCTCCAATCACATAATATTTATACTCAAAACATTTTGACCTATCAAATCCATCCTTGGTATGAACTTCCATTCATTCAACAAGAACTAAGTAGTCAACCACATGTGCATATAGATTGTTCCTAATCAATGCTTTTAAGTTTTGGATATGAAACTAATGTGGTTTTATAATTTGGTATTTTTCTTTACCTTTTGTGGGTTTATATAACTACTTCACATTCAATATAAATGTATGGTCATCATCAACCAAATTGTTCCTCCTTAGTCATTCGCGAATGGTATTTTGTGTTGTTTTGATAATACCATCTTCTAGATCAGCACCAGGTGTTATTATTTCTCTTCTACCTTTACGAATTCCATCATGATATTCAGAGATAACTATCAATTATTCTTCATCAACAACCTTTTCTTTCCTCTTTTTATGATTTCAATGAGTTTCGTCTAACTCAACAATATCTTCATAATCACTAGGAATCAAATCATCATTGGCCATACCTCTTTTGTGCTTATGTTGTTTAGTCTTATTTTGAGGAATATAGGTAACCGCATTGGCATTAATCTCAATGACATCTTCATCTGGAGTTTCCATATCTTCAAATTTAACCCTTTTGTCCTTTCTAGAATGATGACTTTTATTTCTTCTTTGTTGTTCTTCTCTATTTTCTGTTACATATTCAACATCCGTTACTCTTTGCTTCTTTTTCCTTCCTTCATGTGCATTAACGATATGAAAGGAACTTATGACTTCCATGATATTTCTCTCGTAGAATAAATCCCCACTAACATCTCTGAAAGGCGCCTAGAAAAATACTGTAAAAATAAAAATGTCATTTCCATTGTTAAATAATATTTAGCAATCATCACTAAACTTATAATAATACATGCTACAAAAATAATAATAGGCAACTTACATTTTCTATTTCAATGTCTGTCATGATCATTGCACATAAGCCTGTGAAATTTTCTTCCTTTTTATAATTTCTCATATTCAAACAATATCTAATCTTGAGATATGTCTTTGATTGTTTCACCAATGCATAAAAAATATATGTTCCTGGCACCAAACATATATCTCATAACATTCCAAGTGATTGATAGCTTGCTTGGACATGTTCAAATTCATCACAATACAAAATTATTTGTTCTCCATTGGTTGTTTGTTTGTCTTTAAGATACCAAGAATGCTCCATTCTACTTTCACCATCCACAATTTTCCACTCTCTAACATTCTTCATTGCTCTCGTGACCTCATTTATTGGGCTAGCATTTTTTTTCCTAGCATTCATGGAGGTCTTAATTGGGCTTTTGGATGCCATTACTACAAGTCTTGTTCCAGATATATTCACATAGATTTTCTTCCCTACCATTTGTACTATATAAAAAACAAAAAAACACAAATTATTCAAGGAAAAAATAAAATATATTTTGTTCATGGAGAAAAACTAAAGTTAAATTAAAATTATCTAAAACCTTACTTTTTCTAAGACATAAAATTAAAAAAAAGAAACACAGAAAAAAAAATACTAAAGCAAAGATCATATACAAAAAATCAAAACCCAAAACACTTTAAAAAAAAAAACAAAAAAAAACACATAAAAAAACAAA
>ML779058.1:213883-276039 GCA_009831015.1 Picea engelmannii | reverse complement strand
AAAAATATTAAACTTTAAAAGTTAAAGTTTTAATTTTATAAAAAAAAATGTATTAAAAGAAAAAAATTAAAACAAAACAAAAAAAAAAACAATTTAAAATTTTACTAAAACAATTATATAAAAAACTTAAAATTAAAACTTTATATTAAAACAAAACAAAAAATATTTTAAATTTTAAATTTAAATTAAAAAAGTTTAAATTAAACGTTGGACAATTCGTCAACCAGCCAGGGGAGGGCGATGTCGGGCATCGCCCCCAACGCCCGCATGGCCAAATCCATGGCTGGACTTGGCCACACGGATGTTGGGGGTGATGGTCGACATCGCCCTCCCCCGGGTGGCCCAAACAACAATTAAAATTAATTTTAATTTAAAAAAAAAAACTTTATTAAATCTATTTTATAATTTTTTTTAAAAACAATTTTTTTTTGTGGTTTTGTAGGTTTTTGTTTGTTGGTCAACCGCACACCCAATGCTCTCATGCCGATCGTGGACTTGGTCCCAAGGTGCCGAGGGAGATGCTCTACATCATCCAAGTGAGCGAAAAGCAAAAAACACAATTTTAGGTTTGAAGTATAGTAAATTTAGTAGGGTTTCGTCATTTTTTAGACTTAAAATGTGATAAATTTTGCTAAAATATATTTCAAAATATATAAAAAAAAAATTGAAAATTTATGATCTATTTCCAACAAAATATAAAAAATCACGCGAAATTTAATTCCCTTGATGTTTATCCCTTGTAGATTACTTCAAATTATTTAACAAACATTCCCTAATTGCTTCAAAATATTCAACAAACATTGCCCAATAGTTGATGCAATGTAAAAAACCAAAACAAGAGTGTGTATATATACCAAGTACTATACACCTTGTTAGTTTGTTTAGTGCATATGGGATAAATAAAATAGAAGGAGATTATGTATATATATCAAATATTATATAAACCATCTATATGTTTAATCAACGTGGGATAAATTAAAAAAGATAAAACATAATGTAATTAATTAATTTATGATGAATTAATAGAGTAAGAATTATTTAATATTCAAGGTAAAATATTAAAGAGAAATCTTTAGGGGGAAATTGTTGGGGAAAATTGAGAGGGAAAATTCGGAGGGGAATTTTTTGAGAAAAATTGGAAGGAAAAAATTTTGGGAAATATTTGGAGGGAAAATTTTGGGGAAAACATTTTGGAAAAAAGTTGGAGGGAAATTTTGAGAGGGAAAATTTGGGGGAAAAATTTTGGGGAAAATTTGGAGGGAAATCTTCATTCCACAAGCTATAAGAATGTCATTGGGAGAGTGGGCATTTTCACCATTGTATGTTTGTAGTGAGCAGTGATGGATTCATCATATAGAGAGGATGTTATTTCTTGAGCATCAACATCTTGTTCACATGCCTCCTCTTCGGAGATTGACAAATGTGGTTTGAATACTCTTAATGTAAATGAGGAGTCATATGTTTCACCTAGTGATAACTTTTATCATAGTACAAGAAATGATATTGAGCATATTGATCGGGAAAGTCATGATTCTGAAGACTTTGAAAGAACGAATGATGAAGGGGAGGAATATGGTGAGAAGGATGATGAATATTTTCCTCTAAGTGAGGATTTCAAAGGTATTAAAGATGATGATGAATATTTTCCTCCAAGTGAGGATTTTGACAGTACTTATGGGGATGATGAAGAGTTTCCTCCAAGTGAATATTTTCAAGTAAGTAAAGAAGATGATGAATATTTTCCTGTAAGTGAGGATTTTCAAGGGAGTAAAGAGAAAGATTAATATTTTCCTCCAAGTGAGGATTTTCCAGGTACTGATGGAGATAATGAAAATTTCCCTCTGAGTGAGGATTATCAAGGTACTAGAGAGGATGATGAAGATTTTCCTCCAAGTGAGAGTTTTGAAGGTACTAATGAGGAGGATGAAAATCTTCATCTTAGTGAGGATTTTCAAAGAACAAATAAGGATAATGGAGATTCAGTGATGATTTTGAAGGTATAGATGAGGAAGAATAATATATTCCTCCAAGTGATGATTTTGAAGGGACTAATTAGGATGGTGAATATTTTCCTCCAAGTGAGGATTTTGAAGGGACTAATGAGGATGATGAAAATTTTCCTCCAAATGAGGATTTTGAAGGTACTAACACAGCAGGAGAAATCAAAGGTTCCAATGAATATGATGAAGAGTTTCCTCCAAGTGATTATTTCTAAGGTACTAATGAGAATGTTGAATATTTTCCTCCAGGTTAGCATTTTGAGGGTAGTAATGAGGATGATGTAGAATTTCCCTCAATTGGAGATTTCAAAATTAGCGAAGATGACTATGTCGATTGTGGACATTTTCTTACAGGTGATTGTGTTTTCGATGAAGATCTTGTTATTTCTCTTCTCAACGAGATTACCAATGAAGATGATGATGGACCTAGGAATGGAGATCATGTTCTAAATCATTCATGTGAAACAAATCAAAGTGATGAAATATCTTTTGTTCAGTCTCCTTAGGATTCTATGTATGACTATAGTGAGAATGATATTCCTCCTAGTGATGATGTTCAAATAGTAGAGACATTGCAAAGAAATATTGTTTCCAGGATGAGGACTAGACCTTTTTATATCAATATAAATCATTCTAGTTATACAAGGTCCAAGAAATAATTTCTCACTAAATCATTTTCCATCGGCGATTTGATTTCTAGTGATTGTTGTCATAAGAATTGTTTGAAAAGTATAGACTACATGTATGCCTTGCATAAAAGGAAGAATTATTTGTCAATGAATAAGAGCATGAAAAATTCATATTTAGTGGGGTGTATGATATCTACGAATATAGGATATTATAATTACATTGGCAATATTTTACTTTGCAGAAAGGATTTCAAAACAATCCACTCAATTGGTAATCTTTGTCTATGAAGGATCCAAACAAGATTGGAAAAAGATCCTACATTTTATTCAAAGGTACATCATGGACGAGATATTTCCCCATTAACAAACACTACATTGGCATGTATGTGAGACTTATTTTCCAAACATGGAGAGTCTATGTCAGATAGAGAGACAATACATATTCCAGATAATTTCTCAAGGAATGAAATCTACAAGTTATAGAAAGAATATGTTGAAAGTGTTGAAGGAAATCACAATTTTATTTCAAATGCATATTTTACAAGAGTATGGAAGAGACAATCCAACAATGTCTGTATTCCTAAGAAGTCAAGCATGGTGATTTGTAGTATATGTGATTCTCTTAAAGAAATAAGAGATAAATATGAATGGGTAGAAAGAGGTATATATTTACAATTTGTTTTTGTTTAAATTCGATAGTTATCAACTATGAAAACATATTATTAATATTTTCATTTTTTTTCATGTGCATATTCTATAGTCAAAGTAATCCAAGAACACAGGAATCAACAATCAAGTGAAAGGAAAAAGTTGTACAAACATAGAAAGAAGTGCTATGATGCTCCGAATAAATATATGGGTACAATAATTGATGGCATGGACCAGAAAAAAACACTTCGACCAAATTTTGTTCGTACACCAAAACATTTACAGGAAGCGAATTTCATTCAGTTTCATTTGGTTTGTTGTATGGTTTTTAATGGAACAATGTGTCCAAGTGTTTACTTCACAGCTCCAAATATTCATAATGATGTAAATTTTACCATCACCATAATTCATCATGTAATCAATCATTGGTCTGGTAATCTTCCTCAAGTTATATATCTACAGTTAGATAACATTAGTCATGAAAACAAAAATCAAATTGTCTTTGGATATCTCATCATGCTTGTTGAATTGGGAATCATTCAAAAGGTTAAAATTGGTTTCCTTCTTGTTGGACACACACATGATCATATTGATTAAATGTTCAGTCATTTTTCAGTAACATTGAAGAGGGAAAATGTTGGAATCCTACCATCATTAATTGAATGTATTAAGAAATCATACATTCCAGAGCGTATTTTTCACATATTAGAAGAAACTGTTGACATGTGAAGATTTATCCAATGATCACATGGTGAAGAAAAATGTATTGATCAGCTTAATGACATTATCTTCCAACATCAATTTTGCCTGAAAAAAAGTTGATGGGAAAACAATTATATGGGGAAAGAAGTATTCAACTACTATAGAATGGGGGCCTTCAATAGGTTTGGAATTTTTTAAGTTCATTCCATATCGTCCAATATTTGCATCAAAGTTAATGTTATTACAATCCGTTGTTGAAATCCATAATGCACGAAGGAGTAATAGAGATGTAGATTATTATGAATGCTTGGACGAAATAAAAAAATGTCCATTAAATATACATATAAGTAGTTTGATGTTTTTGATTATGTTTGGTGGGAGTCTTTTTTCAATGATAAAAATGACATAACTTAAAACTCAACAAATGAAGATGCATTTTTGAAGACTCCATTTATTTGGCCACAAAATAGGTCAAATGAATCTGAAGAAACAAACATTGTTGAAAAACAGGAATCTGAAGCTGTTATTGAGTTTTCATAGGTAGAGGAAAGAGAAATGTATATTGGTTCTAGAAGATCATGTGAATAATGTGAAGCCATGGAACATCTTTACAGGGGTTCAACACAAGATATTAAAGATGGTTGCATGATTGCAGTCTTAGTGACTGAAGATCCACATGGTTATCCATTTTGGATTGTAAAAGTTATAAGGATCGATAAATAAAATGAAGATGTTATAGCAGTTTAAGTGCATTGGTATGCAACAAGTACACACCCTTTTAATGGTGTGTACAAGAAAGAGATGGTGGTTGAGAAACAAAACAAGAGAAAGAAAAAAATAAAGGGTCAAAATATAAATCATCATCGCACTGACCTCTTAAAATTAGAGGATGTTGACATACTTGTCTATGACTTCAATTTTACAAAGAGAGGAACTCTTTGCTCTAGGACCATAGAGATTATCAAGAGGTTGTTTCCATAAGAGATAAGTGCAAGGTGGGATTCTGTTGAACCTAGTTGTATATCAAAGAGCCTTTTGACATATGAAATGTTCTGCATACATGCAGACTCAGATGGTGCACTCATTTTTTTTTTAAGTAAAAAGGTGGTGCCTGTTATATTAACATATTCAAAGTACAAAGATATATGAGATGACCGTTGTCCCGCCTAAGCAGGAAACCGAGACAGCGGGGCATCCATCTCCAAATGTCACATTGTGGTCTAGTTGACAAAATTTAGCAAAGTTTTCCTGAGCGACGTCCTGCCCGAGGGAAACCAGGACTTATGGTCACCAGCATGAAGCTGATTATTCTATCTATTACTAAAACAGCCTGATAACTATCTAGCATAAAGCTGAAAATATGGTAACAACACCAAAACATGTAAGAACCTCGAAACTGAGCTGCTTGTGCTAAATCTCTGTGTGCCTCCATCGAGTCGGGAAGGAGTAAGGGCATGCACAAGTTGGGAATTGCTTCTTGGACGAAGCTCTGGAATGTGCAGCAAAAAACATATCGAGTCGTTGCTCCATGCGCTCCAGGCGGAAATTTTGGTCGGCCAGCTTGTCTCTGATTTCGAAGAGAAGGTCGAGGTATCCCCAGTCCGCTGCTGCAGGCTGCTCCCATTGGTGGCTTTCCCTGGACTCCTCATTAATGGTCTCCTCTTCTGCTTTTGCACTGTACTGATGGCACTCTTGCTCTGCTCCTGTGGTTTCCATGGTGGGCTCGGGAGGATCCTCCTCGATCACATAGCAAGGGGAGTAAGGTTGTTCTGCGCTAGCAGTGGAGGGGTCGGGCTCGTTACTAGCTGGTTTCCGGGTGCTGGGCGAGCCAAGGCCCGAGCTCGGATTCTGGTTGCGCGAAGCCACGAACAGGGTGTGCTCAGGAGGGCTGGGCGGGTTGGCTTGCAGGCTGACCACTTCCCTCTGCTCCTTAGGAGGTAGACGTGCCCTGGTCCTCCTTCGCCTAGCTACGATTTCCATCGCCCTCTCGAAATCCTTTTCGCGTTTACGCCTGGACTCCGCTGCGTACCAGGCCGCACCTCGTCGCAGTGTCCCACGAATACGAGGCATGGCGGAGTTTCTGTGGAGGATTTGAAGGCTGCCTGTATTTATCCAAATGCCGTTGAGGAGCGTGGTAACTGAGTGTTGATTCTGTGCAAGAGAGACGGGAGGGAGGTTGCCTCTACTCGAATGCGCTGGAGAGATGGAGGTCTTCCAAACCAAATTGCCTTTAGGTGCTGCAACCCGGGATATATGTGTTATGAACACCATAATTAGCATGTCCAGGGAAATAAACGATGCCATTAATCCCTGCTCGTTAGTGCTCTGCAGGAGAGTACCTTTCGTTTTCACGAGGGGCCTCTTCGTAATGCATTTCTTGTTGCGAGTCATGTGGGTTAAATGTGCGAGGCAAGGCGAGCTGGTGGATGCATTAACGCATCGTCCTGGCTCGGCCTACGTGGTGCTATCGCGGCCCTTAACACCCCATCCGGGGAGATGGTGCACTCATTGATAATAGAGAATAATATGGATTGAATCTACTTCTTCTTCCAATCATTCATATGAAGACAATGTAGATTCTAATGGTGTGTCAGAATCCATGGATGGATTTGATTAAGTGTATGAAATATTGTATGTGCTTTTTATCAATATGATGTTTGTATGGTAACCAAAAATAAGTGTTCTCAGTTACATATGAGCTTACATGAAGTTATGAATAATTTATATGTTTTATGAATTATATGTTTTTATTATGGAGAATATATAAAAAAAAATCTTAGCTCTTTTGTTTTGAATATGAAATGTGACGAAATAATTTATGTTTCATTAAATGTAATTTGTATAGACTTGTTTATTTAAAATAAAAAAATATTTTGAAGTTATGTTGAATGTTGACATCTGAAATGGTGATATTTCCGTGCCATTATTTATTATCTTGTGGTTGGAGTGATAAACTAACCTTAAAAAAGTAATTATTTAAGGGTTGATTTTATGATTTGGTTTATAGCAGTGATAATGTTTTACATCACTTTCAAAAATGTGTTAATTTGTAGGTTTTGGTTGCAATGTTACTTGTCGCACTAGGATAAGGCTTGAAATGAGGTATAATTTTAACATTTAGAAAAAAACATTTTTCTTTCGGTAGCACCATTCTTTGATTTAGGTGTTGATTTTAAGGTTTTTCAAAGCAACTATATGCATGTTTTAGGCCATGCTTGAAGAAACTTGTTGTTTTAACCTAAAAAAAGAGTTCTACCGGTAGCACCACTTTTTGATTTGAGGGTTAGTTTTGTGGTTTTTTATGAAAACATATGGTTTTTAAAGGATAGATTTCTCGTGTTGAGGTCATGGTTCTTGTTAAGTTGGTAATATTGTTTTTGGATGCTTTTGATTGTAACCCCTCAAAATTTATACTAGAATCATGTTGACTATTTTTATCTATCCATCCGCCTATGGATGGAATTTTGTAGATCTCTTCAACTTTGTGTCCATATTCTCTTAAAGTGTAGTCCAAAAGACAGTGAGAAATTGGGTATCCTTGTCTGAGACAATGCTCATTGGTATCCCAAAGTGCACCAAAACCTATTCAAAGAACATGTGTGTTTCTTATTTCCCTTTGATGGTCTTTCTACAAGGCATAAGAATGCACATATTGTAGAACCTATCAAGTACCAAAAAAAGATAGTCATGTTCCTCCCTGGTTGTTATCAAACCACATACAAAATCCATGTAAATAATTTCATAAGGTTGACTGAGTATACGTAAGGGATGGCATAGACCTTTCTTTATATTATTCGGCTTTCTAGTACAACAAATTATTCATCCTCAAATAATCAAGATACATCTTCTTGCATTCTAGGCCAACCGTTTTTCCAATACCAAAATTTCCTACAACATTGGAGGTGTGAGCCTCTCTAATAAGCTGCAATATTTTACCTTTAGGAACATAGATCTTGTATAGATTTTAGAGTAACCCATTCTAGAGATGACAGTTATCCCTATTGTCACCTTATACTACATAAATTTGGCATGTAGTTGTTGAAACACCTCTTTGAAGTCCTCATCTTTTCTGTATGCATCTTTCTATGCATAATGGGTAAAAGGTCCCACGTGCATAAGAATTCCCAAAGTTGTAATTTTGGATATGGGTGTCCTTGAAAGGATTTCTACCAACTTATTAGTGCTTCCCTTCTTATACTTGATGACTAGATGAAATTTTTGCAAAACCCTATTTTGAGTACATAACGCACCCTTTAAAATTTCTGGATTTTATGATACCACTTGTTTGTTTATTACATTTCCTTATGTTTTTCTTTCATAGATTGCATTTTTGTTTTTTATTTAATTTGGTGCATTTTTTGTCCAGTTTTTTTCATACCTAAAATTTTAATAAACCCCCCCCTTCCCCTCCAAAAAAGAACAAAATCTCATGTTTTTCACAAGAGAGGAAAATAAAAAGAAAGAAAAAAAGGGCTTAAACAACGAAGTTTATTTAAAGTACCAAAATATCCATTGAGTTTTAGAGAAAAATAATGGAGCATTAATTCACCTGAAAATATCGATGCCAATGTGATCCTTGAGAAAAAAAGACTATGAACCATCAATGTTGGATGAAATCCAAGCGAGTGTAAATAAAAAGGTGTCAAGAACTCCATAGATTTCCAATAACCATCAACCATCGGTGGAAATCATTGGAGACTTAAATAAATGAGGTGAAAGATTCTATTGATTGTTGATAATCCATCTAGAATCAGTGAAACTATTATGAGTTTGAAAATAAAGCGTTATCCTTAACAAGGATGAATCCTAATTGTTGAGCCTTACACATAAATTGTGTCTATCTCTGTGACTATACAGGTCAATGTCACCAATCTTACAGGCCCACCCCACCTACCATGACACTAATCATACAGTTCCATGTCATCATGCCACATCACCTACTACATCATCATGCCAAATCACCTACGATGTCATATTATGTACGAATAACTCTCCAAAACATTTCTAAGGAAAAAATGTCTCAATAGATTGTCAATGTTCTAAGTTCATTTTTTATTCTGATGAATATTACAAATCATGTCAATGGTAAAATAAATGGTCAATGATAAGGTTTCTTGAAATTTCTTTTCAACGTTTTCATAGAATATTTTGAGGAATATACTTTTCATAGGATTACTATACATGATGTCAAAACATTTATTTCCAACTCCTGAAAAGTGAGACAAAGAAAGTCAATAGAACATAGATCATTGTTGGCACAGGGATAGACCCAGGGTTCAACACTTAAACAACGCACCAAAAAAAACCTAACTTTCGGCCCTTTCGGCAACACCTGCAAAGTAGATGAAGTCTCACCCGAGGTAGAGGCAGGGGTGGTTGCAGGAATCCAGTGTCTGCAACCTTAGTTGGGACACAGATATGTGATTACAATACTCTAACAAAGAACTTAGTAGTTGTCATCCGTTAGTACTTAACCTTTTTTTACAATGTAGATAAACCCTAATTACAACAGAGCATAGTATTCAAAAAGATTCAATACATTCAAGCACTTAGCATAAAGAAACAAATCAGATCTAGCATTCATTCACATCACTAGGCACTAAGCTATTATATCAGATGCTTATAACATTCATAAAGATAACAACGCTAAGAATAAATCACATCAAAGGAACAAAGAAATAATTGAAATGCACAAAGAAACCATAACACAAGATATATGTGGTTCACCCCCGTCCTAGGGTTACGTCCACCAACTCTTCATCTTCTTTATTACCTTTTGTCAATCATCTACATGCATAGAGCCACAAGGTCCTACTCCGCATAGGACAGGAGATCTATGCACACCTTGCCAGATCCTCCTTCCCCAAGCTAGGTTACAACACAAAGACTTTACACAATCTCTTACAATTACTTGCACTGAGCCTTGCAAGTCTCACACAGTATGCACAAAGCATGTACAACTATCACTTGCACTTAGCACATTGGACTTCACTTGCCCTTTTGCACTTAGCGTCACACACTTGTGCTCTTACTTACATCGCCTAGCCTTCTATTTATACATTACAAAAGGGCCTCAACATGGGTAAACCCATGGGCCAACATCCCATACCCGTTACATAAGCCCAAAACCCAAAAATCCCTAAAATGGGTCGAGATCCCACGATCTACGCTTCGACTTGTGCTCCGCCTTCGACAGCCTGTCGAAGTCCCAAAATAGGTCAAACCTAACCAATGATCTCCAAAACTTGGTCAAGGGATAACAATAATATACTCTGAAAATTCTTTCATGGGTTCAGAGAAAAATATCAAATAACATATTTTTGGAAACTACCAATACAAATAACTTCCAATTCCCGATAGGAGAAACAAAGAATGAAAAACAAAATAAAAATCAAAAGTGTTGATGATTTAAAAAGTGACACAAATACGTGTTTATCCTTAAATATAGTTTGAATTCAGAAATAACAATTAATGGTACAATTTAAACCTACACATCTATGGGGTCTTGTCGAAATGATTAAGTTTGAGCCTAGGATTTGTCCCTAGGACCATTAAATTTGAGTTGTGTTGATGGGGATGGATTCTCAATGCTTGATAGTGTAACATCCCCATTCTCAAACCCAAAACTAGTGATGATTATTGTAAATAATGTATATGGTCGAGAGTCGACTGATGTATATTTCTGAGAGCCAAAGGGATTTAATATGTAAATGATGTAATTAAATATAATGAATAAAATGGATCACCATTTGTAGATGGAAACATACATAGATTTGGGGGATAAGTATCCACAAGAGATGGAAGGGGTCCAATGGGGGAGAGTTACCTATATCTGTTAAACCAAAACCCATTTCTTATTTCCGTCTAAATTATGCTTACCATGAAACTTCCATTAGTTGTTGAGTGTGCTAGAGCCTAATAGTTGAATTCATGTAAGAGGGCTGGTGTGAGATTCACTTCCCATAGTTAATAAGATCATGTGGTATGACTACAATCATCTTGGGGAAGAGTGTAAGTCAAGAATTCAAGAGAAATACAGGAAAATTTAATGGGTAGGGGACCATATTTACACATTCATGGTTTTGCATAGAGAACAATTTTTACATGGAGTTTTTTGACCAACAATGGAGTTATGAGTGATGAATCTTGCAGGTAGTTGTTTTGGGAATGTTTGATTTTTTTTTGGAGCTATAATTCCATGGAGAAAGATGCTTAATTCCTGGGAGTAACAAGCTGTTCGAAATTCATCCAAGGAAGCATGTGTTTTTTTGTTGGGTGAATTCATATTGTAGTTGTAGATTTCTTGAGGTACCAACAAGTAGAATTATTTTCCAACCTGTGCTAGAATCCCTAGAGAGGAGTGGAAAGGCCTAAGAGACTGTGAGAAATTAAGGAGGATTCCATACCTTGGGTTTTTCACATTAAGGGGAGGAGATTTGGTGGACTGGATTTAGCTATGAGTATTGACTACTAAGAGGGGGGCATTAGCCATCCCTAGGGACCACTATCTCTTGTAGATTGATAGCCCCAGCTTGGGGGTTTCTTGTGTTGAGAACTTGAAAAAAAAGGCTATGGTTGGGAGGAATTTACATCCTCTGCAGTAGATTGCATATCTTTAAGATAAGTGTTCTTTTTTTCTATGCTAATTCATGTTAAATATTGATATGGTTGTTGTGAAAATTACTCTGATTTATCTTGGTTAAATACTACTTTTTGTCAGTATAATTAATGCATATAAATCTATATTTTGTGGTATAATTTATTTTATCTACACTGTAATTACGTTTTTATTTAGTATAACAATTGAATGAGCTTGAAAGACATGTTGTTTATTATTTCGACATTTTAAATTGGTATCAAAATAATTTATTGGGTCATTTTAGGAGTGAAGTGACCCACCTAGGGGATGGGTACGCTAGATATAGTAGGGATTAAACCCAAGGATGAGGCTCAATTATAATCCTCCCTATTTGGTATGGAATAATCCTCAGGGTTGATTGTCCAAGAACCATTCGATATGATTTAAAATTCGTTTGATTTTTTTTAATTTTGTTCTTTTTGTTGTTTTATGATTTTATATCCATATTATATAGAAAATAAGTGAATGAAAGAGTTCAAATCAATTTTTTTCTCGGGATAATCTTTACAACAACAAAATGGAAACTATTCGAATTTTTTTAAATCCTTGAAGAAATAGTTCTATCAAGAATCCACTATTCATCAATTGCTACCAAGAAACGATAATTAGTGAACAATGTAAGAGGATAACTCGTTAAAAAAAACAACAACAAATAGTTCTAGGCTATTCCAATAACATAAAAGAAGATTAACTAATAAAGAAATAACTATTTACCAAAAGTATCTAGAAATTATTCAACCGTATAAGATAACTTTAACATTAATGAAATTATTACTGAATGCCTGAAATATTTGCTCAAATGCAGAATAATCCACCATGAACAAATACACACAAATTTGGTGAAATCTCCTTGACTCATTTTGAGATTTTGAATTAAACTTCAAAACAGTTCTTAAATAATTAACTCAAAATTTCATTATGAAAATGATTGACCTTTGTTCCTTGGTTTATTCCTCTATGTATTTAAAACTTTATGGACTAAAAATAGTAAATGTTATTCAAACAAAATTTGATAACAATAACACAAGTACACATGTTAAGACAACTCAAGTGTGTTGGGTGACTGATCCATTGCATGTTCTGGACATCGTACACCACCCATTGAGTGGAAAGGTCTTCACACACGTGCAAGTAAGGAAAATGATGTTGGGCCAATGAAAAAATAAGTGTGTCCCTAATATCTTTAGTACATTGCATGTACTCAATGATATTGAGTGTTAAACATTCCATCTTGTCAATCACCTTTATTTTATCACCCATATATATTTTTATTTGGCCTCAATCAATATTAGTGATCACCTAGATATCCTCTTCATATTTCCGATCACCTTGCCCACCCTAGAAATGAGCCAATAGTTTCTCCAAATCCTAAAAATCATCCAGTAATGTGAATTTGGGTAATTTAAGTTCTTCCATAAACTCATCGATATATTCCCATGATCTTAGGAATTCAGTCCACCTTTCATACATTTTTCTTTTAGTCTAAAAAACCTAATGTACCTAGGATTATGTATCCTTGTAAATTCTTGTGATGTTGTCATCGGTTACAATTCTGATGTCATGATCCTCATTTCCCCTGACCTTATGAATCACTCTGATATACTCTATTTAAGGTATGATTTTCCCTTTCACTCCATTTGAAAATTTATTTACAGGCCACCACACATAGAAAATGTTCTTCCAAATAATCTGCTATATTCTTCACAAATGCATCCTGAATCAACTTATACTTTTTGTGTTCTTCTGAAAATATTTTTTTTAATAAGACACAGTTTGAGTATTATATTTGTAGTATTCCACCTAATGTCTCGGAAACTCTAGTTCTTTCCTCATAGCATCAACTTCTCTTTCATAATATCTAGCTTTATCAATGGTGGCATTTGAAACAACCATTCCTACTCCCATCCATTCACTGACTCGAGCCTCCTTTGCATCGAACAAGGTGTTGTATGTGTTGATACTGAGAGGGGGGTGAATAAGTATCAAGTACAATTTAAAACCTTTTTCAAATTATACTTAAACCATTAAACTATATCCAATGAGAAATGAACAATAGTATAAGATTTACATCAATACACCACAATACACCATGCACAATATATGAGAAATAATCAATAGTTTATTGTTCAAGAGAAGTAATGACTTCCAAAGGTAGCTACAGCTTCCAAATGTAGAGGGAGGGATAAACCTCCAACAGGAAGATACAATCCTCCAATATCAAGAGAGAATCGAACTCTCCATCCTTGCCCCTTCCTTCCATCCAAGAATATATGAGAGATAATAAAACTTTACATTAAATCATCACCATCAACCAATCATCACATAGAACCTGATAATGCTTCCTGAGACTTCTTCAATTTTTGAAATTCTTCAATTCTTGGAGTACTCTGATCCTATAGATAATATTACTCAATGTATTCTCTGAAACTCCCCCAATTTTCACTCCTTCAATCCTCCCCAAAAAGAGGTTATAGAAAGAATGGTAGACTTTATTCAATTCTGGTCTGTTCAGAAGACCCAACTTGTACAACATGCCCCGCGCTCAATATTTAACATCCGATTCTAAAACTTTCACACAAGACACTAAAGTTTGTACTATTTCCAATGGAAGTGGTCCCACTTCATTTGGATTTTGTATGAAGAAGTTATGATTGTTTTACCCGGAACACCTATTTATTGACTAGCTTTAGGACTGGTCACAAACCCTATCTTCCACAGAGTGTATCTCCATAATTATAGCGAATCAAGAGCTAAAATTTTTGCCAGAGGTACCTTGATATGTCTTCTCAATACCATATCTATTTCACCATCTAAATCGTTCTAGAAAATACATTATAGCAAAAATGGTAAGATGACCTAAGAATAACATACCTTAGAACACATCACCAAAAGACTTCATCCTCCCTTGAAATTTGGCCTTCTTTTACTTCTTATTCCCTCTGAAATTCGACTTGTATCAAATGAATGTATAATGATGTTTATTTATACCATTTATGTCACTTCCTTTTAACATTAGGGCCGACCTGACACTTTCTTATTTTGTAATTCTTTTCTTTAATTATCTTTAGGGCCTACATGTTCAATTCACTTTGTCATGTTCAAAAATACATTTCTCCTCAACCATGAGGATCCGCGTGACATGACACATACCACCAGAAAAATCATGATGTATACTATCCATTCATGGGTGTTTTATATGCATGTGCATTGTCCTTCATGTCCAAATACATTTATCAATCTTGCGGTCCAAAACCCATGACTAGGGTTGACATCAATGACAACAACTAATCCTCCAACAGTATGATGTTATCAATACAAAACTATCTACTATTATTTTCCTTTTCCTTTGCATTCTCTTCACAAGTGATTATTTTTCATAGGAAATGGATTCTACATCGACCAACTCATCAAATCGTTCAAGAATCAGTCGATCACCCCATGCCAAAATATTGTCTAGAGTCCCTAGTGTATGGAAATGTTTAGTAACATGTGCCTTACCTTTATCTATAGTTTATTTTCACCTCTTTACTACCTTAACCTCCTTTTCTTATTTTTGATCATTGCTTGATTGCTCGGTTTGCTGGTATGATATATCTATCTTCTTATCATCTTATCCTTATATGGAGGTTGTAGTTTGCTCTCGATACGGATGATTACTTTTCTTGTCTACAACCTACTTGATCTGAAAATAGAAGGCTAACTTTTTATGCTATGCAAGCACCCTCTACTTCATTAAAATAAACTTTACAGGACCTTGCTCCATGTGTTAAAATATGTAAGATGAATTATGTGTTAAGTTCATGCTTCTTTTAAATGGTTATGTGTGAGGTCTTTGCAAGATTAAATATATTGTTTTCATAAATACAATAGAAAAAATAACTTGCAGCAAATAAACCATCAAACTCACAACGATAACAAGATGATAAAGGAGTTCACCCCTCTCCGGGATACATTTCCTTGAGCCTCCATCAATGGACTTGGGTCTCTGGGATTAATTTGTCAAAGATTCTTTTACAATCTGCTTCTCAACTCCAATGGAAATTTGGACTGTACCATTGGGATCAGAATACATAAAAACCCCAAAAATGACTAATAAAACTCTGAAAACGGATCATGGCTCATCCGGGCATGACCTCTTCTACATGTGGCCTTAAGCTTCCCTAAGCTTCTTTGTGGAAAAAACACCTGTAAAAGTCCTCAAATGGATCTGAAACATATCCCAAAGTGTTCAGAGAATAATAATTAGTCAAAAATAATTATTCAATCACATAAAACAAAAATAGGCTCATCTAAGCATGACCTCAAACAATGAGGGCTTCAAGCTCCCTAGAGTTTCCTGAAACTTCAATGGTTAAAAACCTACAAAATAAGTCTTCAAATTCCTGTGAAAATAGTGCCAATGGATTCAGAACGTCCAAAAACCCCTAGTTGGGATTTTACAGCACCTCATTTGGCCAAAAAATGAAGAAGATAGGCCTCATGCCATTCTCTTTCTTCAAGCTTGATGTCTCTGATTCGCCAAAATGCACCTCTGGGCGTTCCAACCAAGAACACGCTCCAAATTCGTGCTAAAACCTAGCACCGAGCGCAACTGCATAATGGTGCAAATTGTCGAACAGTTATGGACGCTCCAGCCCCTAACTGCCAAACTCGTGGGAACATGTGGTCACCATATGACCTCGCTCTAGCGCAAAAGAGGGCTTTGTTTCCAAGGGCGAATGGACACAAGACAAGTGGCGGTGTATGGTTTGTATGACCGTTTTAAAAACCAAAACATAAACCAATTCCCGCACGCGCTTCGTATGTGGTCACATGGAAAAACATATAAAATCGGGGGCTATGACTCCGGTTGTAATACACACGCACACTTTGAATTGTGGTCATGTGGATTAAAATGTATGCGACTGGGGGTGGGGCTTAGCCCCAACTCAGACGCACCCTAAATCACATTTCAATACAATTCAAATGTAATAAAACACATAAGCTATATAAGGACCACCATGTGGGCTAGTGGTAACCCACACACTACCAAAGCGCTGCCAAAGGGGGAGGTCTGGGGTTCGATCCCCATAGACTCCATAAAATTTTGACCAACCATTGCCAATAACGGGGTGCCACGTGGAAGCCCATGACTCGGCCACGTGGCACCAAAACACTTGCCAAAATGATTCCACGTGTCGAAACATGATTCATCCAACTATCAGCCAATCCAAAAATTCCACGTCATCATATGCCAACTCAGCTCTGTCACATCACCTCTGCGACATCAGCGTACGACCTCTTCCACGTCAGCCTGTACAGACTGTACAGTCAGCACAATTTTTTTTACCTATATGACGATTCAAACAGATCGTGATATCTCTCGCTCCCGACGTCCATTTGAACCCAAACGAGTTGCGTTGGGTTCGTGACGATGAGGGATACGCACTTGTTCGTTTTTAGGCAATTCCGAGAAATTTGATTTTTGAGTTAAAATTTGAACCCTGGTCCAGATTTTGATCACGCCTTCCCACTAAAAGGATTTTGGACCCACAAAATATTATTGTTATCTATCTGCTTTCAAGTTCTATCAACTGATTCTACTTGAAAAGTCTTTTCGACAATCACCTGGATACTTTGACATGCATTGCACTGCAACTGACTATGTCCCTCAACCACTGTTCTCTAGTTGTTGCTGACCCACTATTCTCTTTGTTCTTGGAATACTGCCAACCTTCCCACTAAGAATCAAGTCCCTCTTGTGAACTCTTTGACGTCAACACAATCAACTCTCCAATGGCTGCAAAAACTTTCATGTGACATCTTGTCACAAGCCAAGAAAACCATCAATCTTGAAAACAAATTTATACAAGACTGAAAATGATGCCAACAAAGTCTTTTTTCTCTTCAAGCAAATGGTCGCATCTTGTACTTCATCAAAGCACATGGTGTTTTCCTGCATCTCAGTGTACTCAAAATCAACTTACAAACCAACAAACACCATCGACTAAACATAAGTCGAAAAACATGATCGACACAACATAGTCGTCAGACAATCATCGACACAAGTCGAAACTCATTTGAAACATATCAACCTTCCCAAAATGACAAGTCAACAGACATGATATACAATCATGTTACAATCATGAATCATTCATGATGAACCATCATCAGGTTCACTGCTTACACATACAAAAACAAATGCATGTGCATGACTCTTCAACTCTCCTTCCAGTACAAACATAAGTACATAAACCCAAAAACATGTGGGTACATAAGAGCTGAATATGAAAAAGATATATGGTTGTAACAAGTGAACATGATATCCATCTTTTACATCCTCCTGGCGAAGTTGTGCAACAACAAGAATGCCTTCAAATGAATTGCATTCACATGCAACTTGCATCATACAAGTTATGATAAACTGTTGCAACTTGTCATACTCTCAACATAAATGCACACATAACACTAAAAAGTGCATTTACAACAAAAATTGCAAGCCTTACTTGCTCAAGAAATCCAACCATTTCTTACCAAGCCAACTCAACGTTGACTTTTTCGGCTGAACATCATCCTCTTGTTAATCATCTTGACTCACATCGATGATGGAATCTCCTCTTCCATTATTGCCAATCTCATTATCCAACTGCTTCTTGTGTTGTGGATGAGTGGTTGGATGTAATGTCCAACATTGGTCAATGAGATGACCCCTCTTCTGACAATGAGTGCAAATATTTTGCATCCTATTTTCACGTTGTCTTTGCTTATAAAGTTTCCTAAAAGCAGTTAATCTTTTCCAACATTTTGAAATATGATGGTTATATAAACCACAATATGTACATGGATTCTTTCTTCCATTTTTACATACAAATTTATCATGCTTAACATAATCAAAAGCAACTGAATGATAAGCGGAATTATACCTTGAACATTCACCTTTATCGCCTCTTTGAGGAGGTGAATTTGAAGAGTTACAAGCTCTCCTTTGAAGACCAACAACAGTGTTCTTGTCCTCATCATTGTCACAACTCTTTCATTTCACACATTTGCATTCATCTCGAACACAAGCTTTGCATGCTGGAGGGATTAAACTTTCGACAAAAGTTCTTAAACTTTCACCTTTATAGCCTTCTTGAAGAGGTGAACTTGAAACAAAATTTGTTCTTGGAACTTTTTCCCTTGTCTCCTTGACTTCGGAATTTGCTCCATCTCTTCGTTCATATCCAAGACCACAATACTTGGGTCTCTCTTCAACAACAATAGGCTCAACAATGCCTTCTGCATGCTTGCCCAAACCTCTACCTTCATAGCCCATTTTTAACAATAACTTGGACCCTATTCCTCTTGTGTGATTTTCAAAAACACCAAAACATTCATCTTGAGAGGAATTTGAAGATAAACTAACATTGCATACCTTATGTTCATGCATGTACTTGGTAAGGGTTTCCTTTGCCTCATGTAGTTGATTCTCCATCTCATGCAACTTTTCAAGAAGCTGGTCTTTCTCCTTCTTCATGGCCATCAACTGCTCTTCAAGGGAAATGCTCTCCTTTCTATCTTCACACATCTCTTTCATCACATCTCTCATGGTTAGAATTTCCTTCAACATCTCTTTGTCAAAGAACTTAGATAATGAAGATGTATGAGAACTATCAATGTTTGAAGCTTCCTCCATCCTTGCAAGATATCAAACTTCAACACAAAACTTGCACAAATACCAACAACTAAATCTCAAGCTATCAATGGCAAATACATGAGAAAAACAAACTAGTGCTCTGATACCACCTGATCTGAAAATAGAAGGCTAACTTGTTATTCTATGCAATCACCCTCTACTTCATTAGAACGAACTTTACAGGACCTTGCTCCATGTGTTAAAATATGCAAGATGAATTATGTGTTAAGTTCATGCTTCTTTTAAATGGCTATGTGTGAGGTCTTTGCAAGATTAAATATGTTGTTTTCATAAATACAACAGAAAAAATAACTTGCAGAAAATAAACCATCAAACTCACAACGATAACAAGATGATAAAGAAGTTCACCCCTCTCTGGGCTACATCTCCTTGAGCCTCCATCAATGGACTTGGCTCTCTGGGATTAATTTGTCAAATATTTTTTAACAAGATGCTGCTCAACTCCAATGGAAATTTTGACTGTACCATTGGGATCAGAATACATAAAAACCCCAAAAATGTCTAATAAAACTCTGAAAACGGATCATGGCTCATCCGGGCATGACCTCTTCTACATGTGGCCTTAAGCTTCCCTGAGATTCTTTGTGGCAAAAACACCTGTAAAAGTCCTCAAATGGATATGAAACATATCCCAAAGTGTTCAGAGCATAATAATTAGTCAAAAATGATTATTCAATCACAGAAAACACACATAGGCTCATCTGAGCATGACCTCAAACAATGAGGGATTCAAGCTCCCTAGAGCTTCCTGAAACTTCAATGGTTAAAAACCTATAAAAAAGTCTTCAAATGTCTGTGAAAACAGTGCCAATGGATTCAGAACATCCAAAAACACCTAGCTGGTCTTTTATGGCACCTCATTTGGCCAAAAAATGAAAAAGATAGGCCTCCTGCCATTCTCTTCCTTCAAGCTTGTTGTCTTTGGTTCGCCAAAACGCACCTCTGGGCATTCCAACCAAGAACACGCTCCAAATTTGTGCTAAAACCTAGCACTGAGCGCAACCGCATAATGGTGCAAACTGTCGAATAGTTATGGACGCGCCATCCCCTAACCGCCAAACTCGTAGGCACATGTGGTCACCATATGACCTCGCTCTAGCGCAAAAGAGGGCTTCGTTTCCAAGGGCGAATGGACACAAGACAAGTGGCGGTGTATGGTTTGTATAACCATTTTAAAAACCAAAACGTAAACCAATTCCCACATGCGCTCTGTATGTGGTCACATGGAAAAACATATCAAATCGGGGGCTATGACTCCAGTTGTAATACGCGCGCACACTTTGAACTATGGTCATGTGGATTAAAATGTATGCGACCAGGGTTGGGGCTTAGCCCCAACCCGGACGTGCCCCAAATCACATTTCAATACAATTCAAATGTAATAAAACACATAAGCTATATAAGGACCACCGTGTGGGCTAGTGGTAACCCACACACTACCAAAGCGCTGCCAAAGGGGGAGGTTTGGGGTTTGATCCCCATGGACTCCATAAAATTTTGACCAACCATTGCCAATAACGGGGTGCCATGTGGCACCAAAACACTTGCCAAAATGATGCCACATGTCGAAACATGATTCGTCCAACTGTCAGCCAATCCGAAACTGCCACATCAGCATATGCCAACTCAGCTCTACCACATCACCTTTGCCATGTCAGTGTACGACCTCTGCCACGTCAGCCTGTACGAACTGTATGAACTGTACAGGCATCACAATTGTTTTTACATGTATGATGATTCGAACAGATCGTGATATCTCTTGCTCCCGATGTCCGTTTGAACCCAAACGAGTTGTGTTGGGTTCATGACGACGAGGGCTACGCACTCGTTCATTTTGAGGCAATTCCAAGAAATTTTATTTTTGAGTTAAAATTTGACCCCTGGTCCAGATTTTGATCACAGCTTTCCCTATTTTTTATCCATGTTAGGTACCTTGACTACATATGTCACAACATTTTTCCCAACTGTGGTTTGAATAGGGGTTTGTTCCTCTTCAATAGTTTTAAGTGTGGTTTCTTCTTTCTCTTTTCAACATTTGGACATGTCACTAAGTTCCTATTTATTCTCTAGAACATGAGTTTCACCAAATAATTATTGTTCCTTATTGGTTTCAGTCTTAGTGAGCTCTAGAACCAATTTCTCTATGTGTTCAAATGATAATCCCTTGAAAGAATACTGAGTTTTCTCTTCAATACTGGTGTCCTGAGATGTTTCTACAACATTTGAATCCTCTTCATTTCATAATGGGACTTTGACCTTTACTACATCCTCCCACTTATCCTTAATTAAATCAATTATTCCCTTAGGTGTAATGTCCCTAACCCAACTAAGGAACATTATAGTGCAGAATACTCATAAAAATGAAAAATTTTCTAACTAATTTATTTCATGTAGCTTATCAACTACCATTACAACGATATTTAATTGTTGTCTTTTACTATATATAACATGCTAAAATAGATGTGAAACCCAACTAACAACTCATTACATCAACATATAAATTTTTTCTCATAATTAGAGTTGGTGTACAACAAATAAACGCGTAATATAACACAACAACAAGATAAAAAACTTATCTTATAAACAAATTTGTGCATCCAATTGCTTGGGACATACATTCCACCCAACCATACAATTTTTGTTCCAAATCTCAACAACAAGTCACCCCAAATTTGAGGCTAGTAATCAACAAAAGAGGGTGGTCTCTCACTATCCACTCGTAGCTCATAATTCCCACAACCCATTGGTATTCTCCTATAACTATCCTGATTTTCCACCAGGTCTCTTCCTCTTGACCTACCCAACCCAAGGAATGTACCCCTTCATTGATCTCATTCCATTGGGTGTCCCATTCATTTAGCAGGTTCTCTTTGGCATAGGTAACGAGAAATATCTCAACTGGGAAATCAAGGAAACTTGTTTCTAGGAAAAACTGCTTGTTGTTATCGTGCAACTCACATAGGAGTTCACTCTTCAAGACTGAAAACATGTTTCTTCAATATTCACCTCCAAAACATTCCAAGTACACTCCATTATTCTCTAGAATTCATCCTTTGTGGTTTTTCTAGCTTCAAGCCCTTTGTATTGCTCTCTACTTGCTCTTCATGCACCAAAAACGTAATGTGTAAAATGGTTGTCTGAACCCATACAAATTTCCTCCCTTCGGCTCGCCTTATTGACTCACACACTTCCCCAAGATGATTTTACTTAACCCCCCATGTTCCCAATAACTGTGGGATGTGACCTCTCACACCCACACTCTTACATGTACTCAATGATTGGCTTTGGGAACACTCAATCAAAAAAACGAAGGTTCATATACCAATAACAAATTTGGGAAAATGAGTTTAATTTATATACATGGATAGTTCTCCCTCTTGACTATTCTCTTAGACCTTCCCTCTCTTGTGGATTAGTTGATCCCCCATCTCTTTCCATGTCTCCTTAGCAGCTAAAATCACATTTTATTATTAAAACATAGAAATACAATTTTCATATTACATCGCTTGGTCGTAGCCACATATTATATACACATTAAGAATTAATTAAACTATGGATTATAATGGATATTTTACATTTCCCCTTCCATACAATTTTACACCCTCCTCGGTGGACACCCTATCGATATACATATATGAAAATTTACATCACAATACTTAGAAAATAAATTCTTCAATTTCACAAATTCATTAATAGTTCCAACCTTAATCGCTCATTCCTCCAAACTTGTTGACCCAAGGAATGAACCATTCATTTCATAGAGATAAATGAAGGGATGTACCATATGTTTATCATGGATAACCCAAGGAATGATCCATTCTTTTATCAAGGCCCTAAGTGTGGATGGATAGGACTCTGAGATGTGGTTTTAGAACTCTAGTTTCTTAGGATGGAGTCTTGCATTCGTCTTTCTTCAAAATTGACAAAACTTTGCGGGTATTATTCCCACATGTTTTCTTCATTCTCCCAAATATCATCTTCAGGACCATAGCAGGTCCATTGAACCTTTACAATCACTATGGATTCATTCATGAGCACTTTGAATTTATGGTCTAGGATGGGTATTGGTTCCACCAAGAAATCCCCTTTTTTCTCCACTTGGATCACATTCCAATAATTTATGTGCTTAGGTTCAAACAAATATTTCTTTAATAATGACACATGAAATTCATTATGCACTCTCATGGATGCACACAATGATATTATGTATGCAATTGACCCTATCTTTTCTGATATTTCAAAAGTTCCACAATATCTTGCTTCCAACTTCAGGCAACTTCCTAATCTTAGAGAACGTATTTTCTCCTTCACTTTTAAGAACACGTGTTATCCCACTTTAAAATATCTGAAATCACTATTCTTTCCTACATAATGTTTCCTCCTATCCTTGGCAACCTTTAAATTATGCTTAATCCTTTCCATCTATTCTGCCATTTCCTTTAACAAATATGGCCCAACAATTACTTTGTATGATGGATTATCCCAACTCACTTGTGTGTCACACTTTGTTCCATACAATGCCTCAAATGGACTCATTTTCAATGAGGCCTAATACCCATTATTGTAAGAAAATTCCACTAAGTGAATATAATCCTCCCACTATGATGGTTGGTCCATCACATACATCCTAAGCATGTCCTCAATTATCTTGTTAGTTCTTTGTGTTTTTCCATATGACTATGGATGATATGTTGTATTGATGTTTAGATTTGTCCCAAATCCCTTGAACAAACCTTTCCAAAAATTATATGTGAACTTTGGATCTCTATCTAAAACTATTTCCTTACGGACTCCATGTAGCCTGGAAAATTCGTTCATGAAACTTGCTGCAATATTTGTTGGGTTTTTTCTTGTCTTCATGGATATAAAATACATTGGCTAAGTTAATTTATCCACCACCACCACGATGGAATCATGCTAGTTCACAGTTTTGGACTGATTAGTAATGAAATCAATCGTCACAACTTCCCACTTCCATTCTGGAATGGGAAATGGCTGCAACAACCCTGTTGGATGCCTATGATCATTATTCACTTTATGGCATTCTAGACATCTGAATATGTAATTAACCACTTCTATCTTCATTCCTGGCAAAAATTATTGGCTTCTTACAACTGCAATTGTCTTATGATATCCCAGTTTCCCAACATATGGCACATTATGGATTTTCTTCAACACTGCATTTTTCAGTTTACTAGAATTCGACACATATACTTTTCCTTTGTACATGAGAATTCCATCTTCTTTCAAGTGAGAAAAATTAATTTTTTGCTGAAAATTACCTTATTGTAATATTTCTTTTTTTTTAGATATTGTTGATTTGAATTTGCTGCTACAATGATTTTATATTTTAGATCAGCTATATACACACTGATGGATGGAACATGCACTTCACGAGCCCTTCTACTAAGTGCATCGACCACTTGATTTTATTTTTCCTTTATATGCTTAATTTCAAAGTCGTATTCACTCAAAAATTCCAGCCATCTAGTTTGTCTATCATTTAATATTGGTTGTCCAAACAAATGCTTTAGAAAACAATGGTATATCCTTATCTCGAATTTGTTCCCCAGAAGGTAATGTCTCCACATTTTTAATGCATGTACAATTGTTGTTAATTCTAGATCATGGGTAGTGTAATTCCTCTCGCTCTTTTAATTTTTTAGACTCATAACATATCACATGATCCTTTTGATTGAGAACACAACCGATCTCTTCCTTGATTGAATCAATGCACAAAATGAAAGTGTGCTTGTCGAAATGTATTTAAAACACTAAAATCTCTCTTCACACTTGGGAGTCCATTCAAATTTCACTCCCTTCATTTGCAAAGAAGTGATTGGGATTGCAATATTTGAGAATCATTTTACAAATCTTCAGTAATAACCTAAAAGACCCATGAATGACATAACCTCTATCAAATTTCTTGGCATTGGCCATCATCTAATGGATTCTATATTTTCAGTATCAACTATTATCCCCTCTGCTGAAATTATATTCTCCAAGTAGTGGATATTCTTTTGGTAAAAGATGCACTTACTTAGCTTAGCATACAATTTATTCTCTCTCAAAAATTGCAAAACCATTCTCAAATGATTTTCATGTTCCTCTTCCGACTTAGAGTATATGAGTATATCATTTAGGAACACAATTACAAACTTGTCTAGGTACTCCCTGAGAACTCCATTCATTAGGCACATAAAAAACGTTGGGGCATTTGATAGTCCAAATGGAACTAACCTGAAATCATAATGTCCATACCTTTTTCTAAATGTTTCCATGCTAATTTCTTCTTCCTTTATCCTCATTTCATGATAACTTGATCTCAATTCAATCATTGAAATGATTCATGCACCTTTCAGTTGATCAAACAAATCATCATTTCTTGGAAAAGGATATTTGTTATTTATGGTGACCTTATTAAGCTGTCTAAAATAAATACACATCCTTAAGGTTCCATATTTCTTCTTTACAAATAGAATGGGGGCTCCCCAATGTGACACACTTGGGCTTATATACCCCTTCTTTAACAATTCTTCAAGTTGCATCTAAAATTCTTTCAATTCAAGCATGCCCATTTTGTATGGTGTCTTGGACACTAGGGAATCTCCTGACACTAAATCAATAGAGAAATCAATGTCTCTCTTTGGTGGAAATATTGGGATATCCCTAAAAACATCTTTAAAATCCTTCAAGATAGGATAGTCTTCAATATTTTCCACTTTATCTCTAGTTTCCTCTTCCATATATGCTGCAAAAAACTAACAACCATTTCAGAAACATTTCTTCAACTGCATAGCTGAAATTTCTCTAATAACTACAGGTCTTGAAATGCCTTGAACCTTTCCTTTCTTCCCTTCTTCATCAATACATATGATTGTATTGTTGTAATAGTCTAGGACAACATGGTGTTTTTCCAAACAATCCATGCAAATTAGACAATAATATGAACTCTAATGGTATGATGTTTACATCTACCTTTGTGTTGACTCCATTCATTTATACCGAACAATATTTAACCAACCCATTGATTTTCCTCTTAGCTCATGTGGATAATTTAACTAAACTAGATTTGGTATGCTTACTCCTTTGCAAGTAAAATATTTCATCAATGTTAGCATTTATGTAACTATGTCTAGCTCCATAATTAATTAAAATTTCTATGGGATTGTTATAAATATTACCTTCCACTTTAATCATGAGGAATTGATATTCATCTTTCTTTTTTTCCAAGGCTACATAAATCCTTCACATGTTTCCTCCCATTTATTCCACTATTTCATCCTCTTGAATGTTGTGGGAAATACTCATTCTTTCGCCTTTGTGAGGGAAGTCCTTATATGATTGATTTTCCTCACATTACCAACATTGTATAGGCTACTACCTTGGCCTTTTCCCAAATGAATCTACAGTCTTGTGCTCATTTTGGGCTGACTAACCTTGTTGATTTGTTTGGGTGTTGTTCTTTAAAAAGGGTGGCTTAAATCCTTTTTTCCTTTTGTCCTTTTTACCCTCCATCTTGTCATTCCAAGATTTTTGGAAAATTGGCCTTCCTCTTATTTGCTCATAAAGATGTCTTGCTCTCATTATGGTTTGCTCCAAGGTATTGGGGTTATCATATTGAATCTTATCACAGTAGAAGGATGGTAACCCACTTAGAAGCCTTTGGATTTTTACTTTTTCATTCTTTATGAGGTCAACTTACTTCAAAAATTAAAAGAAACTCTTCTCATATCCATCCAGTCTCATGCTTCCCAACATGAGATCAAAGAAATATTTCATCTTCCCTTCCTAATAATTCTTGGAAAAAAAATTCTCTTCAAAATATCATTTGAACTGCCTTCATGAGATCCTCTTGTCATCAAGGTTCTTGTCTTTCTTAAGCTGATACTACCACATGGTTTCCTTTCCTTGAAAGTAGTACGTTGAAATTATAGTTTCTACCCTTTAGGCATAATCATGTTGCTAGAAAATTTATTCATTTCCAACAACTAGGACTCGGCCTCTTCCCCTTTCCTGTTCTCACCATTGAAATTTGGTGGCTTGATTATCCAGAGTTCACCTTGCAAGATGTATTCCTCATTTATTCTCCTTTACCTCCTAATAGGAGACACACTTGGACTGCTCCCTACCCCTTGAATTGCATGAGTTCTTATAGTGGACTTGTTTGGATAATGATGGTGGCTGCTCCTTGTTCTTGACTGCCTACCATTTCCATGATCATCCATTTTGATTTGGGATCTAAATGCTCACATGTGTCTATCTCTAGTTGTTTTATTAGTTCCAAAGCCTTTGTTGAATTGCTTATGAAACATATTTACACTCTGAATTATCTCTTCTCGATCCTTCATAATCCTTTCATTGTCATCTTTATAGCTCTACACTTCCCTATGTGGGAATCTCATAGTGACATGATCATGCCTATACCTTATTCCATTTGACTAGGTCTCAGCATTTCCCATGTTGACATGCATACCTATGATCTTTTCCTTATGGTCGTAAGATCCCTGAGAATCATCCATAAACCCAATGCTCATATAAGAACCAAATTTTCTTTCGTGTACCTCTAATTCTGCAAGAAGTGTGCTTGTAATAATTATTGTTAGAACATGCATAACATAAAACATTTCATCAATTAGAATACAAGTTACTCTTTATCCAAATTTATGAAGGACACAATGCACCAAATCAAACTATGATTCCCTAGCTACATTCACCTCTTAAATATCTTTTCAACGATTGTATTCATGCCTCAACTTGAGTTCTAAGAGAAACGTTACAACATTTACAAGTTGTAATTTCCACTCATTTACTCCTACATAAATATGTTTTATGAATTTATAAGAACTTTTAGTTCCCTATTCAAAATTTTGGGTTGAACGATGTCTTCTACTCCCCAATAAATTTACAATAGTTATTTGGTTTCTCAATTATAGGCTATGAGTTGAAAGTTATGGTCTAGATAATTTTTTACTGTTTTACCCAATTTACCTATGTATGCTACAGGTGACTTCTTTTCCATCTTGCACATTTTTACATGCCTAGATCCTAAATATGGCTCTATTGTTGTTTTATATGGTTCATAATCTTTCCATATACTATTGGTATTACCCAAATGAACTTCTGAGAAAGGATTTATTCCCTCTAGAACAAATTTGATGTGAAAATTTTACCCTTATTGTTTTGGTTGTAACTTTCTCATACGAGCTATGTTTTGCACCTGTAATAGATCATTGGATAGCTCTCTCTGAATTATTTTAATTGATCTAAATACATAGATCATACCTCAATACACTTTGTTACTTGTGGGTTTCCACTGGCTAAAAATGTCACACAGGGCCTCAAAATCACCCCGCAAGTCAATGACCTTCAAAAGCCATTAATTCTCACTTAAAATTGATTTGTTTACTGTGTTAACAACCCTTAAATATGAGTCTTCGATATCAAATCACATGGATTTTGATCCATTGATATGTTATCAATTATCTATAGGAAATTGACGTTCTCCCTTAGGCGTGCATAACACTTTTCCCAATCTGTCGACCCAACCATCGGCCATCGACCCAATCACTTGACAAACAATTCACAACACCACGCTAAACCGGCCAACCCAACCATTGCTCGTTGGTCATCGACGATTTTCATTGGTGAGTGAAACTCATAACCAATTCATTCGATTCCCAACCATCAGCCCATCGGTCGTCAGTCACTTCCCTTGGAAACCACTTGTAACACCTTGTTAAGCCGGTCGACCCAACCGTCGACCACTGACCACTTCTATGATGACGTGGTAATGGGTGATGTGGAATGACACATCATCTTGAGGTATCAATTTGGTTGGCATGAAATGAAACATGGATGATGATGTGGCATGGCACATCATCACCATCTTTCCTTCATCGACCATCGACCATTTCTCTTGGATGACTTGAACAAATCACCAAATCATCTCACGGCTAACCATTAGCCCATCAACCATCAACAAAAATGAACACTTCTTTGATTTGTTCGATGCCTGACCATCATCCCATCGAAAAATTCTCTTGTTTGATAAAAAACACTTCACCAAGTTGGTCGACGCCCGATGACCAACTCATCGATTGTTAGTGATTTTTCTTGGAAAATGAAAACACTTTGTCGAATATGGCTGACCCCTGACCATCAACTGTTGACGATATTCTTGGTAGTTTTCCAACACTTAGAAAAATTCAACAAAACCCAAGTGAATGTGGGTAATTAATCCACTTCAACTTCCCAACCCCTAAAATTGAATCCTGGTTGTTTATGTGCTCAACCTTCAAAATGGACGAAACTTTATGAATTTTTAAATTTATCAAATCGAATCTCGATCATTAATCTCAATATCAAACGAGATCTCAAATGTCAATTCCTAAACTTCTTTCCAGTGCTACAGGAGACCACTAAAATGAAAATCTTTACATTTTCAAGTCAAATTCCTCTCTGCAACTTTCATATTTACTTCATTATATTTCATAAATAGATTTGATTCACTCAAACTCGAATTTTACTCATGAATTTAAGGATTTTTCTCTTTTTTTTCTCCAAATCTGTCACAGGAAAATGTGCAATAGAGAATTTTCCAAATTGACATCTATCTTGGCCCATACAAGCATGATTTTTGAACCCAAGGCTCTAATACCATAATGTAACATCCCCAACCCAACTAAGGAACATTATGGTGTAGAATACTCATAAAAATGAAATTTTTGCTAACTATTTTATTGCCTATAGCTTATCAGCTACTATTACAACCATATTTAACTTTTTTCTATTACCATAAATTAGATGCATCTACAACATGTTGAATAGATATGAAATGAAACAAATAGCACATTACAACATGATATAAAATTGTTCTTATACTAAATGTTAGTGCACAACAAATAAACACACAATATAACATAACAACAAGATAAAACACGTATCTTATAAAAATGTTTGTGCAACCAGTTGCTTGGGACATATGTTCCACCCAACCATATACTTTTTATTCCAAATATCATCATCGATTTACCCCCGAGTTGAGGCTAGTAATCCACAAAAGAGGGTGGTCGCTCATTGTCCACTCACAACATAGAATTCCCACAAACCACTAGTATTATCCTACAACTATCTCAATTTTCAACCATCTCTCTTCCTCTTGACTTGCCCAACCTAAGGAATGTACCCCTTCACTAATATCATTCCCTAATACATCCCATTCATTCATCAGGGTCTCTTTGGCACAGATAACCAAGAATATCTCATCTTGGAACTCAAGGGAACTTGTTGCTAGGAAACAATACCAGCAAATAACAACAACCACTTGTTGTTACAATGAAACTCACACAATAGTTCACTCTTCAGGCCTGACAACCCAACTCTTCAATGTTCAGCTCCAAATATGCTCCAACAGGTTCTAGAATTCTCCCTCCATGGTTGTTTGAGCTCTGAGCTCTCTTTCTTTCTTTCTACTTTCTCTTCATGCACCAAAAACTCAATGGGTAAAAGCGTTGTCCCAACCCATACAAATTTCATCCCTTTAGCTTGGATTTCTTGACTCACACACTTCTCCTAGCTGATTGTACGCATCCCCTCATGTGCCCAATAACTATGGGATGTGACTTCTCACACCCACCCTCTTACATGTATTCAATGATTGTCTTTGGGAACACTCAATAAAAAATTAGAAGGTTCATATACCAATAAAAAAATTAGGAAAATGGGTTGAATTAATATACATGTGTAATTCCCCTTCTTTATCATTCTCTTAGACCATCCCCTATCTTGTGGATTAGTTCATCCCCCATCTCTTTCCATGTCCCCTTAGCAGCTGACATCACATTTTATTATTCAAACAAAGAAATACAATTCAGATATTACAACACTTGACTGTAGCCACATATTATATCAACATTAATCATTAATTCAAGTTGGGATTCTAGTGGGGATGTTACATCAGGAGGGGTCTCTATAGGATGAACATCATTTAATGGATCAATCGGTTTCCTTGTATCTAATTTGGATATTTCCATCTGTTTGGACTTCTCTTATTCTTCCATTTGTTTGGACTTCGCTATATAATTAATTCTTGCTTGGAATTTTCTTTCTTTTGTCTATTATTTTTTTCATCTACGACCCTCCTTATTTGTTCAATCTCTTCTTGAGAAACATATTCAACCTCCTTCTTGCAAAATTATTATTTTATTCTACCTTGAATTTCCTACTCTTGGGATACCCTATTTTATTCTTCTTCTATGGCCCGATGATAGACTTATACCTTCAATGTAATTTATTTCTCTCTCCTAGCTTCCATTGCCTCTCTTTTAGTTGTCACACCCCATGCAATTGTGGCAACACTTTGTGTCATGACTTATATTTGTTTGACAACAGAGATATTTTTTAACATAGTTGTATTTGGCTTATCTTTCCTCTGCATATCCTCAACCTAGATCTTTTCATTATCAATGAACATCTCATCATGTCTTTTTTCATGCATAAGGCCAATACACAACAACTTGCTTAGCATGCTTAAGCACCAGACCTTTCGGATCATGATTTATATATATGTTAGTTTCAAATCTATATTCCAAATGGCTTAATAACTCCTACCTAGCCCAAGGAGTGTCCATGACAAAGTAATAGCCTAGCTGAAAACCATAGGGGATAAAATACCTTTTCTTGTCTTTGACTAGGAAAGAATTAAATCCCTGTAGAATTGTTTTATAAGAAATTTCCCCTAACACCAACTTATCAGATACATATGCAAGTAGTAAGTGAGGTGATATTGTTGTTTTGAAAATCCTAATGTATGTATACTTCTCCTCCATATATCGATTTCCAATATGTGATAGGACTTTCTTTTTCTTGCTTTGACAATCTAGGGTATTCTTGGCAAATACCAATTTTCCCATAATATGTTGAAGTATACATGGACTGGTGGTTCTGATATAATATAGCTCAAAATCAACCTTGAAAAGAATTTTTTTCCACACACAACATCCAACAAATAAGAGGCCATATAAAACGAGGGAACTTCACCTAGAATAGAATTTTACACCTGTTGAAACTAGTCGCTAAGATTCTTTTCAAAAATTGCGCCCCAGTTTAATATTTCCCCAATGGTAGCTAATGTCTATTCCAATGGAATCCAATCATCAGTAAATCATGAGCAATCCTTCACGTCCTACAAATGGAAAATTAAGACGATGTGATACATATACAGTTCACTTATCATTGTTATATTATACCATCTTGAAGTCCTATTCATGAACTTCTTATCTTCTTTCCACCATCTGGCCACCGGTTTGATAAAATCATGTTGCTTATGAAAATACAGTACAAAATCATTGTTGAGTTGAATGTCAGATTCAAGAAGCTTATAATACTTATCAATATCAATAGGAAGAAAGATACCTATGCACTTCCCTTTCTCATCATTAATTAAGAACTTATCATTACTATTATGGATGGTAATCCACTCCAATGCTTCTAAGTATGGAAATACGGGATCCCTACCGGAAACCATATGCAATCAAGAATTATGAGTATTAGAGAAGACTTGATCATCTATCACTCTGAAGGCTTGGTCATTGTCTGGTGTCGAATCAGGGTAATCCTTATTTGTAAATTTGATGAAAAATTCATTCCAAGAATGGAGTAGAACCTTAGTTCACATGGTGGGATTGATATATTCACATAAAGGTGGTTGGAAAAAAAAATCTCTAATAAAATATTGTTTACCAGCTCCACAAATTTCAACAACTCCTCTCACTCTGGAGGTACAGGTGTGGATTCTTCACCCACCTCCATACCCTTCACCTTTGGAGTATTCTGAGACTGGTGAGGATTAAGCTTTCTTGGTGGAAATATATAAACCTAAATACGTAGATAACCAAATGAAGTAAAATATGAAACAATCAACTGGCCTTTGAAACAACTCTTTTTTTTAGCAATGAATTCCCAAGCATTCGATAGAAAATAATAACCAAAATAAACAAGTGTTGGGTTTAAGTTTTCTATATCCAAATCTCAACTTGATTTGAATCGTTACAATGACGGTCCTATGGATTTACAGGTTTAAATGCTAATTCTACCATTAATTCATTGTAGGGTATGTATACCTTCATAGACTTTACTAGTCAAATCGATGGGCAGAGGGGGTCCCTTGTCCCATAAACAAGGGGGTCTCATACACCAATTAGGTGTCTGGCTTGGCCGTGACCTTAAAAATGGATTATTATTATTATTATTATTATTATTATTAAAACTTGTTAAATGGTTGGCCACATGTATTTATGTAATTTTTCTAGTTCATCGACACTTTCAAAATTTGTTTCTTTTGGTGCACTTTGTTTTTCTCACCGGGATTCGATTTGAGTTAATCGATGTTTACAAAACTGTGATACTTGAAAATTATCACCAAAACCATGTGGAATATTCCACATATATTCATTCTATTATATCAATGTGCCTTTCCATTTTAATATATACTCATACGATAACATGGAAATTGATGTGCATCTATACGTTGATGTGGTAGTACGTGTGTCATGCTAACATGGAGAAAAAAAAAGTACAATCGATGACATGGAAGTGTATGTTTTATAACATGGCATGATGATGTGGATCGTATGGTTTGTAATGTGGCATAATAACATGGATCCATATGGTTGGTAGGGTGGCTACCATTCACACAAAAAAATTACAACAGTGGAGATTCATTATTGTTTATAATTGGATGATTTTTATTGATATCTTGGTTCGTAGTTCATCAACATAAGCTTATATCAGTTACCCCTTTCCCCCCAACTTACACATTTTTTTCATTGACATTAATGGCCTATTGGTAATCATTTGGGATCATCACCCCCTCTCTTCTCAAATTCAATGAATTTCACTTATGCCTGGTGGATTCATAGGTGATTGGTGGAAAATGTTGTTATTTCCTATTCTCACACTAGTTTGAATTATACAATGCCAATGTTTCATCACAGATGTGGTTAATCTAGCGTCAGGATCAAAGTTTAGGTTATTTAATCTCTTTTAGACTTACTTTCTCTTTTCTCTATCTGTGCAAATATGAGATTACTTTTTCGGTAATTTTCTCAAGATTTAGACATGACGTAAAATGAAAAATAATGCAAGAACTTAAATAAGATAAAAATGTAATAAAAAACTAAAACACACAGACATACAAAAATTAACAAAAGGAGAAATTGGTACCCTCAAATTGAAAATTTTTGAAGGGTGTGTTGTGTCCTCAACAAGTTGTTGTTGCTTACTGTCATTTGTGATCAAGTTTCCAAGAAATATATATAGATAAGAACCCTATTTGAAGCAAATTAATAAATTTAGTTGTTTGATCTTCTATATATGACTTTCCACGTCATCGATTCTGGTAAATTTTCTCTTGTTAATATTCTTCTTCCAATAGGTTAAATGCATTCAACACTTCATCATCATGATTTTAAATTGGGATTTAAAGAAATTGATAATGGCCGAGTTGTTGATTTCTTTAATAGGAAAATTATTCCAAGGAAAGACACCCCTTGATAGTCTTTGAAGACATTGAAAGGAAAAGGGAGAGAGCTTGTTGAAGCATATACTCTTATAGAAATTGAGGGAGTGAAACCACTAAATAATGTAGATGTAATGATCAGAGCTACTTTAAAAAAAAAAATCATATAGCCACCATTAGATAAAGATACCAAGACAACCAATGGAACTAAGTTTCTCCCTCCTTCATCAAATGAAATTTTTAGTAAGATCAGGGATGAAGATTACCCTGCATCAACACCATTGTAGTATACCTAGGGAGGTAATATGGGGTACCTAGGGAGGTATGCAATGGGAATGTGGTTATGTATTATTAGTGGAAGTCATTTAGTATATGAGAATCTGGTCATTCAATGTAAGGTGGACTAGGTCCACTATATTAATAAAGTCCCAATATGGTAGTTAGATGTAATAAATGTGAGAAGGCTCCCGAGAAGGTTCCTAGGAGACACAGAGAGATATATAAAGAAGTGCAAGCAATGTAATGAAATATAGTGAAGAATATTGTGAAGTATCAAGAATCGCTTGAGGAGTGTTATCCTTCCTTAAGGATTAATATATGGTGTTACCCTACCTCAAGGGTTTTGACTATTTCTTCTGTTCAATATTTTGGTGAATGGTTTGGATTATTCTTGTTGATATTGTGGGTCTATTTTAATATTTATCTTCAGATCTATTCAGGTACTTAACATTTTCACCAGGCCTTGTTTGTGACTATGACATCCTATGGCATGTATCTACTTTGTATTTCCTATTCATGGCCATGAACAATTGTTTGATATATTTCCACATGGATCTGCAGTATAATTGAAATTGGAAGCCATGTGTACAAAATCATTATGGATTGTAATATTCTTATGAGCAACTAGTTCGTCCAGTTGGGTCTCCATTACTCTACTTCTGAGAATTATAATGTATTTCAGCCATCACAGATACTCCTCTGACCTCAGACATTAGGGGGCATATTTTATAGAAAGATTTTCCTCACCCCATGCAACTTGCTCATAAAGACTTTTTCATTTCCCTATGCAAACGTGAAGTCCTATTTTTCACTTCCCAGAGACAAATATCATATTTTTCCACATATATATGCCATATCAGTTATACAACATTTGTATACATAGGTTATACCATTACCACTCGTGTACATCGGGTTTTGTGCCTAAAATTAAAAATTGTGTTGAGTTTCCATGTCACATCACGAGATCCATTATCCTTGACCTTCCATATATTGGAAACGTTCTAAGTCGGCTCTTCAGTTCCATTTGAAGGATATAAATTGGGCCATATTGAAACCGTTGAAGGGGAGAGAATTCAAATTTTGAGAGAAAAGTTACTCTGGAGAAATTATTCACTTTATATTGAGTCTACATCTCATTGTCCTTTAAAGTTTGAACACATTGTTCATCCCCCAAGCTCTTCCCTCTTTGATGGAGAACCTCATTGTCTCTCTTATCTGATCTTTCCTTTGGTGGAGGATTGAAGTGGTGGAGGCCCAACTGGAAGGGACTTAGTTTCTCGGTTATGAGACATGTTGACACAGAATTTTGTCACTCATACACTTCTATTGATCATATACTAATAGAAATACTCTTTTCTCGTCCAATTAATATCGTGCAAATATTTGAATTGTTATTCCATGGGCATATTTGTTATGAATGTTGATGGATTATGCTATTATATGTTCTAAAATATATATTATCACCATATTCTTGTGTATCTTGGTTGTTGAGGAAAATTTGCAGGTATATAGCTTTGAGTCAAGTGCTCAATGGTGGTCTTCCGCGAATGTGTGAACGAGGTAGGATATTTATCTTGTCTTGTTAGCATTTTCATTTATATAGAATACTTGGGATTAGATTTGATTTCTGCAGTCATTCTATCTATTGTGGTTTACCCCTTTCCATAGAGTTATTTTCCTCGTAACACATAGTTCTTACAATGAGAAATAGTTTATATGACCAAACCACTCACGCCAAAGTTTTCTCAAGTCATCGCTATGAGAAACAAAAACTAATGGAAAAGATGATGACCCAAAATTTTCAAATTTGTACAATCTGGTTATATCATCAACAATTATAGTTGCTAGGACATGCTTAGGATCTCTTAAATCCTTGATTACAATTTACAACTTGGTGAGGGGAAAATTCTACGATTTTACCTTCACTTAAATCAGTAATCTCATACACTGATAGAAGGTTGTAGGAAATACTTGGAACACATAATAAATCATTAAAATGACCATTATCTACCTGAATTGTTCTATAACCTATAACACTAATACATCTATAATCAAAAGCAAATATTTGTTTGGTGTTACATTCATTAAAAGTAGAAAATATGGTGTTATCCTTAGCCATATGATAAGTGTTGGGCCGTGGAATTTTCATCCTTTTTACATCATATTTCCTTATTTTTAATCCCTTCTTACTTACCCATAACCTCGTATTAATGTTTGTTAATCCATTTTAATGCTTATATGAAGGATTAAAACCAAGGTGATTTTCATTGCATTTCGTTAGTATTTAATATGAATTATGTTTAAATATTAGAGAAACAACATATATTGCATTTATCTTTGAAAAATGGTTTAGTTTTTTAATGTTGCAAAACCATTTGTCACTACGGTTACTTGTACATTGTCACTGATGTTACTCCCACAACTAAATATTCATGATGTGGGTACTTGAGATTTCTTGTATGAGGATTTATTGAGTCGAAATATCTGTATCCTCAAAATATCTCAACAACCCAGATCATACCTTTTGAGAAACTAAGTTTTTACGATTTGTTGTTACTTCTAGTTGTTGTGTTGTTACTTTTGGTTGATGTGTTGTTACTCCAATTTGTTGTTACTTGTAAGTTACAACATTTATGAAAACTCCATGCACAAATTTGCAAATCAATCAAAAATTTTCTTCAACCATCAAGATCTGCGATGGATTTGGACCATCAACAACCATTTTGAATATGGAAAGAATCTTGGAATCATTAATAAGATTAGTTTGATTGGTTTACCAACAATCTTGGAATTCTTGGGCAAAAGATCTTGGAGTTATTTATTATTTTCTAATTGTTAGCAAAAGATCTTGAAGTTATTTATTGTTTTCTAATTATTAGCAAAGATCTTGGAAGTTATTTATTAATTCCTAATCATTAGAAAGGATCATCAAAACCATTAATTATTTAGGAATTTTTTGGAACCATTATGTATTTATTAAATCCATAAGTGGGTTTATTTAGATATTTGTTATTTCTAGTTTTCATTTAATTTATGTATAAAAGAGAGAACTCTCTATTGTTCATAAAGGACTCTTGGAGAAATGTTTGAATGACAATGGAATAATTTAGTGAGTTTTTATTTCAATTGTAGTTTTATAATTTCTATAGTGTGTGATTTAATTAAATCATTTGAGTTTTTATTTTAAATTGTAGTTTTATAATTCCCATAGTGTGTGATTTAATTAGTTCATTTGATTTATTTTTTTTGCATATTTGTAATAGATTGATTTATTTCGATTAACTTAGTTAATTTAGTTAATTTTTGTTCATATAGGATAGTGTCAACATTTTATTCTATGGAGGTAGGGCCCACTCCAATAGAACAAAGTGTCATGTAGCTTAGATGGTTTCTTTGATTACTTGTTACATAATTTCATTATAAATTCACGTAGGATTTATTTTATTTAATTCGGTAACTAGTTTCTTTATTTAAATTGTTCACGTAATTAGATTACTCTACAATGTTGTGCTTATGTTGGATTTCATTTATTCAGTTGTTTATAATAAATGCATTTGAGATTGGGATGCATCCTTTTATGTTGTTGAATAACTGTGCTTAATGCAATGACTATACTTTTCAGTATGGGTAATGACATCGATCATCTTGGAAAGGATCGGGCTCTGATTTCGAGGAATTGGTTAATTTATTTTCCAACAAGTAGTTAATCAATTTCCTTTTAGCATGCCTGATTTATTTTCAACAAGTGTGGTGTGAATTTCAATTTATGCAAGAGTAACTTAGATTTTTTAATTCTGCAATCAATTCTACTACACAATCGGGGTCTCTTCAAGAAACAATTAAGCCATACTCTTGATACCTATGTAGCTTGTGTGTTTATTTTCCACAAGTGTGATTTAATTTCCTGAAAGTGTGTATTTTTGTAGAACCTTGTTGATCCATATTATGATAAGAATAAAATGAGACAAAAACAAAAATATAGCAGAAAACACAAAAATACAGTGAAACCCAACTTCTGTTAATGAATATGATAGAAAAACATTGTAGAACACAAACTAGCAAAATGGGGTAGCTTATCTCTAAAAATAAAGAGATCATGTTGGCTATGCTTCATTCGCAACAAGCTTTACATCACACTCCATTGTCTTCTTAAAGGGCCTCCTTCACCTCAATTATATATGAGAGAGTGAGAGGAGAAAAATTCTCATCATGCATGTGGGATAAATTATTCTAAGTTTTAAAATGCCATAGGCATGTAAAATATTGAGACTTCCCAGGTAGTCACCCATCCCAGTATTACTCTAACCTGAGTGCGCTTAACTACGAGGTTCTAATGGGATCTATGGAATTGACTCTATGTTGTAAGCATGTACATAATACCACTAGGAAATCATTGCATGATGCATGTAATTAACAAATGAAGATGACATTACATTCCATTCGCCATCAAAAGGGTCAATATATGTTGATTAAGGTTGGTTGTCATTGATGTCAACCCTTGAAGAAAGCCCGGTAGCACAAAGGGTTGGGTAATGGACCCAAGTTTTTTTGATGTAAATATGACTCATTATTGTCTTGTCATGGTTGATAAGAAGCAAATATGGATGAAATCCAAAGTGGTCCCCTTATGGTGAAAGCCCTCATGGGAAGATGGTTTGCAGAGTGAGATAACCCATGCTTAATTGTGGAATAATGAGATCCACGACAGTGAATTTGTCAGTGAAAATATCCTATATGAATAGTGCTTGTCGTGCCATTTCTAGTGTTATGTGGATATTCACATAACTCCTGACGGTTAGAGAGTTATGACCATATGAAGTTGGAGAACCCCTCATAAGTCCTATAGAATCCCTCAAGGGTCAAAGTTCTTTGCAAAAGAAATTATTTTAAATGAAGAAGCCCCTAAAATAAGGAAAGTGTAAGGCTACATGAAGATATAAATAAGAGACAAAGCTCACTCATTAAAGACACACTTGTACATATTGTATATCTATTTTCTTGTGTAAATACTATTGTAAATACTCATGGATACATCAGAAGTGGAGAACATCTGAGGTAGCATGAAGGGTTGACGGAGAAATTATCGGAATTACAGCAAATACAAAAAATCATATTTTCTGAGGCGTATGCGGGTGGTCTATGTATAGGGTGAGTACATGTACATGGGCTTTCTGTGTATATGGAGCATACATACACGTGTTGGCTATGTATAGGGTGCGTACATGTATGCGGGTTGTCTGTGTATAAGGTGAGTACATCCACGGGCTGGTTATGTGCATGGTGAGTACATGTTGGTAAAGCCATGGAAACTTGAGAAGATGAATATGCAAAGGTTCTAGGTTCTAAGATCAAGCTCCCAGGAAGGTCTAAAGTGATCAGATACATAAGATCCATCCATTGGTTCAAAAGGTATGTCTTATTTCTATGAATAGTTGGATTTTGATGTATGCATGAGGAATGGAAATGGAGATTTGAGGATTCTCCCTAGAGAGACTAGTGGCTACATGGGATTTTTTGTATAAGTCATATCTACTGAAATGCAGTGCTGGTATGTTCATCATTGATACTTCTTGTGAGGAACATCTTTTATTTCTTGGCATATGGCTAAGGGTTTTTATGGTACATTCTTGAGAGCTTGTATTTGTGTAGTAGTTGATGCATTGAGAGGCTGAATATCAGAAAGGGTTTGATGAATAATATCATGTGAGGTATATTATACATGTTCATGATTACACACACCTATGTGGCACATGACTAGAGAGAGACATATTTGCCTTGAGTAAAAATGTTATGTATGAAAATGCATGCACAGGGTACAGTTACAGTCTAGATATAGTGACAAGTTACAGATCTATGTGAAAGAAGTAACAAAGGGTCAGAAGTTTTCAAGAGAAAGGAAACCCTAGTTTTCAGAAGGAATTCACAAGTTGCATAACAGTTAGGGTGCGTACATACGCGGGTTGCATAACATATAGGGCACGTACATACACGGGTTGCATTTCTAAAGCTCATGTACCTATTGTACTTTTGTAGATACATGTTCAGTTCAGGTACAAATTGATTACAGGGCAGTTGTATAGATTGGTTACAGGCCAGTGGTACAGGTTGATATAGTTGTACAATAGTATATCCCACAGTGACAGGTTGACAGTGGTTCCATCATTCTACTTATACTTCAGGGCAGTTGGATGGGGCAAGGACAGTTGGTTGTAGCCACCTTCCCATTGTAGCCAGAGAACATAGGGGGTTGTAGCCTCCTTCTGGTTATAGCCAGAGAATTGGGGAGTTGGATATTCCATCACATTGTAGCCTGAGAAACTAGGGGTTTGGAGATTCCTTCCAGTTGCAACTGGAAAAAAAAGGAATTTGGTGCTTCCAATGAATGTAATTCTTCAAGACATGTAAAAAAAATCATTCTGTGGTTTTCTCTCAATTTGGGTTTCCACGTAAAACACTAGTGTAATGTGTATGTGTGTGATTGTTCATTTATTATTGCTCATTATTGGATAATAATTCTACATTGATATAACACTTGGATTATTTGGAGAAAAAGGATTATAATTACGCTATTACTAATTCACCCCCCCTCTGAGTAATCCAACAATATCATGGTTTATCAAAACCATATGCATGAAATGTTGATTCAGTTGAAAAGGTGGATGGCCACTGGATCCACTTGGATCATTCCTCCCCCTTAAGAAGCAATGTTCCCCATTTATTCAAGTCCCTCTCGACATGGATAAACTTATGTTGAATCTGAACCTTGGTGAATCACTTGCCTTGTTGAAATAGATGTATTTCTTGTACTTTACATGTGGAAGGATGCCATGAACCTATTGGAAGTGTTGGATCCATTCAATAGATCTGGCTGCATGATATTCCTTGGTATGAATGTGGGAGGACTTTGTCAGTGAAGATGTAGCAAGAAGAGCTATATCAATATTGGGGGCTAATGGTTGGAACCCCAAGCACACATGAAAAGGGTTCTGGCCAATAGAGATATGTTAAACATATGGAAGACTCTCATTCTCTTTGTGCTTCTCTACAATCGTGTTGACCTTATTTTGATGGATATAAATGTCTTGGGCCGAGGATGTACTCGTGACCTCTGTTAACCTTCTGATTGGATCGTGAAGAGGGAAGCCTTTGTCGTCTGAGAGATTACTTTCCGGTATTTTTTTTCTTAGATCAATGAAGTGGAATTAGTTGGGGCTACGTATGGTACCCTATAGAGATGACCTCCCAAAGTAACAATGACATTGTGGGGTCGAGACTCATAGATAGCATGAGATTTCCACATATATAGTTGTCCTAAAATAACATCACATACTTCAAGTGGGGAAACATCACACACTACCTCATCCTTGAAGGGCTTGATGCCATAGGAAAAGTGACAATGTTGGCTGAAACAGATGTCTTGTACCTGGCTCAACCATCTGATGGAATATGGTTGGGGGTGTGGCATCATTGGAAACTTCAATTTCTTGACAACCTCAGATGAGATCAGGTTCTTCTGACTCCCACTGTCAATAATGAAATGTAGTAGGGTCCCCTTTACCCAAATATGTGAGTGGAATAGGTGCTCCCACTCTTGAATCTCCTCTAGTTCTTTTGGTTGTATTGTTATGGATGTGATTGTAGCAATGGGTTTTGAATCAATGACTTGTTTCCCTTTATTTTTCTTTGAATTAGAGTCCAATTCAAGTTCTGATTATCTTTTTTTAGCTCAACCACCAATGACTATTTCAAGTGACATTGATTGGTGTTGTGTCAGGGGATATTATGGAACTTACATCACTTTACGATGTCTCTCTTATACTTCTTGTTACTCTTCTTTTCCTTCGCCTTGGACTAGCTCTCTTGAGGTTGACATTCCTTTCTATATCCTTCGTTTTATGAGTTGGGGTTTCCTTTTCCATGATTTTTTTGTGGCGTATTTTAAAACCTAAACTCCCACTTACTCTGCTACTTGAATTTATTCTCTATTTTGACTGCATATCGATAAGCATATCCCAGTGAGGATATGTCCAAGAAATTCATCTCAATTTGGATGTACCTGTGCAAACCACTACGATACTTAAAAACCAAGTGTCGATCAGAGTCTTTGATACCCATCTTTGATCGCAAGGTATGAAATATGTTAGTTTACTCTGGCACTATCTAATCTCTTTCCTCACACAGAGTCATCCATCTCATGTACTGGTCATCATAGTTTTCAACATGGTAGAACTCCTCCTTTAGGGCATCTACAAAGGCCACCCAAGTGGGTGCTCTCCTGAATGGTGTAGAATCGTCAGTGGTGTATCTCTCCTAGTAACCTTCCCACCACACTCTGACATGGGGAAGGGATTTAACAAGTGTGAAGGTGATATTTTCACTATCAAGAAATTTTGGACGGAGTAATAACCTTCTAGAAATTCAACCATATTTATAGAGCATTTGCATTTGTCTAGCTTTCAAATAAAGGGATATCGAAATTCATGTGTACCTTGAAGGGTTTCACACTTATGAAATGGTTTCTTTTCAAAGATGCCTCAGTCACCTCCATTGGTAGTCTTAGAAGGATCTGAGAAAATGTGTCCATCATCTCGTTCTTCTGCTGCACGAGGGATTCCTCAAGCAGCATCTTGAAAGGATCTCTTTCTCTATCATATCTCTTTTCTTCCTACATGGGAGGTCTCTTAGCTAGCGAGATAGGTTTTCCTCAAGCAAAACTAACTTGATACTTAAATATCTATACCCTAACCTCGTCGAGGACCTACTCTGAGAAATGACGAGTAGATTGTTCTGATAGCACTAATACAGATTATGATGAGAATGAAATGAGACAAAAGAAAAAATATATTAGAGAAAAAAAAAATACAGTGAAACCCAACTTCTATTAATGAATAAGATAGAAAAAAATTGTACAACACAAAATGGCATAATGGTACAACTTATCTATGAAAATAAAGAGATGTTGGCTACACTTCATTCACAATAATCTTTAAATCACACTTCATTTCCTGGTTAAAGGGCCTATGAAAATTTTCCTTACCCTATGAAAATTTTCTTAGAAGGCCTTGTTCCATTTCCCTATGCAGACTTGAAGTCCCTTTTTGTAAATCCCAGAGCTAAAAACATTATTTTTCCACATATGTGGTCCCTATCTATTATATAGCATGTGTATACGCAGGTTGCACCACTACAGCTCGTGTACATCGATATTTGTGCCAAAATATAAAAAATGGTATCGGGTTTCCATCTCACGTCACGAGATCCATGATCCGTAACCTTCCATATACTGGAAACATTATGAATCGACCATTTAGTTCCACTTGAAGGCTATAAATGGAACAAATCTGAGTTATGGAAGAGGAAAGAAGAATTCAAATTTGAGAGAAACGTTACTCTGGAAAAATTATTCACTTCATATTGAGTTTGCATCCCTTTATCCTTTTAAGTATGAACACATTGTTCAGCCCCCAAGCTCTTCCCTACAATATTTAGGACCTCATTGTCTCTCTTGTATGAGATTTCCTTTGGTGGAGGATTGAATTGGTGGAGGCCCAGTAGGAAGGGACTTAGTTTCTCGATTCTGAACTGTTCCGACATGGAATTTTGTAATTCATTCACTTCTGTTGATTACATTTTAATAGAAATACTCTTTTCTTGTCCAATTAATATCTTGCAAATATTTGAACTGTTATTCCATGGGCGTATTTGTTATGAATGTTGATGGATTATGCTATTGAATGTGATAACATTATATATTATCACCATATGCTTGTGTTTCTTAGCTGTTGAGGACAAGTTGCAAGCGTATTGCTTTGAGTCAAGTGCTCAATGGTGGACTTCATCGAATGTCTAGATGAGGTAGGCCCTTTTATCTTGTCTTGCTAGAATATTTGTTTATATAGCATATATGAGATTAGAGTTGATTTATGCAGTCATTTCTGTCTATTGTGGTTTACCCCTATGCATAGATATATTGTCCTCGTAAAACACACACAAGGCATGGTAAAGATCATAAGAAGACAAGAATACATGGTTTTATATGTTTTTGGTTCATCGAGATCAAATAGAGTGCATGGAAAAAAACATACATAGATAAGAAAGCGTAGCAACCCTAAAATAAAAATAAAAAAATTAAATAGTAACTCGGTAAACAAAAAATGGAAATGGTGTATTCAGTATTTATACCTATGAATTTGACTAAAATGATCATAACTTTGGAAAATGAAAACATTTTCGAGTGAAATGAAAACAATTTATAACTAAAAGAAGCACTGTATACGAAATGGAATAGACATCTCAACACATAAATGTATGAAAATAGAAGAAACCAGAAATGCGGAAACATAGCTTCAAGATCTCAATCTACAACGAGAGACGGTCTTCAAACGAGCTCTCATACTATAATGTTCCCAAGCATATTTGCTAGGAACTTAAGGTTATTTTTTGACCTGTTTGTGCTATTGTTTGAGTGTTTTTGTAGGTTTTTCTTCTTGGAGTTGAGTTGGGTATGTTGGGTTGTGTTTTATAGCATATGAAGAATGAATATAGCACAAAACTACATGTATATAACAAGATACAAGAAGGATAACGTAAGAGGATGCTCAAAAAATTCATATATGACCTTTATTTAGATAATATGATGACCTCCATACATGGGATCTACAGATCTAGAATACTGTAGCAAAGAATAAGAGATATAAGTTGAATATGTCACCAAGATACAACGAAATAATGATGTGACTCCTCCTAGGTCTTCAATATAAGAACCCAAGTACATACAATATCAATTTCTTTCCCTTAAATTCTGAGCACCTTCAGATATTGAAGATATGTGCCCAAACTAGTTGTATCCACTTGAGAAATTTGGTCTCCCTCAAGAAATCCCTCAAACCCATAGATAACATTTCCAAATTGTAGATGAGGTGACGAAGAATGCCAATGGAGAGATCCCTCCACTAAAACTTCATATATATCCTTCCAACTCACTATATCCTTAATGGACAGTGCGTCCCTCTTCAGAAATTTGCTCCATAGACATAATAAAATAGCAAGTAGGATAAATCCTCCAATAGAAGGTGAGGAATGGTGCCCTAGACCTAGAAAACACTCCATTGAAGATTTTTGCCTCAAATCACCCTCCTTCTCCTCAAATCGAATTGATATCCTCCAAACAGTGCACCCCTCCTGTAAGAAACCTTCAAAATTGCACCATATCTCCTTCTTCCACTGTATATATTAACTTGTGGCTAAATAGAATGGAGAGGGAGGAATATTTCACCTCCTTAGCCAAGATTGGACCAGGAACAGAGGGATATTTCACCTCCTTGTTGGTCTATAAGTTTTTTTCTCCCAAAACCCTCAAAACTTCTAAGTTGAAGAGCTTAATATGTAAAGTGTAAAAATGACAAGAGTGAGGACTGATGCTCCCTCCTTTTTCTTTTATACTCCAATGTCTAATTTTCAATTAAATTATTTCATGGGCTTCTAAAGTGATTTTCTTCACTTTTCCTCATATTAGTCACTTAACTTAATTTTCCCTTCATTCCCCAAAGTCACTTTAATAATATAACATTTATCCTCATAGTGATTACTTTGGTGCCTCTTAGTCCCATTTTTCTCATGAGACTATAGCCTAGAGGGGACATCTAGACTACTGAGTCTCTCCAAGCCTCTATCAAGAGGAGGGGGACATTACAGTCTCCCCTATTGGAAATTGCTTACCCATAAAAAATCATGATCCTGCCTTATGTAGAACCAATTCACCTTCCCAAGTAACATCCTCTACGGGAAAATTATTCCATTTGACCAAGTATTATCTGATGTTTATGTTTCTCAAATATCCTCTCTCTCACCTCCAAAATCTCCTCAGGTATCAAAATCAATTTTCCTTCCTCATCTACTGGAGGAATCCCTTTATTAGACACGATGTGTTGTCCTAATTCTTGTTTTAGGCATGATACATGGAAAACATTATGTATTTTTCTTTATTATGGTAACTCAAGATCATATGCAATTGTTCCCACCTTTCTCTTCACCTTGTATGTCCCATAAAAAGGAGGTTCGAGTTTCTCAATGCCATTAATATTTATGGTTGATTTCTTATATAGTTGGAGCCTCAAATAAACTAGGTCCCCTACCTAAAAAGTACGCTCCACCCTGTGTTTATATGCATGTACTTTCTACTTATTTTGTGCCCTTTGAAAGTGATCCTTGAGATCTCTAAGTATGTCCTGGCTCATTTGAATACATTCATGTACCATGGGTGTTATACTTTCTCTAAATACAATCTCCACAAAACTGAGGGGGTCATAATTAAATAGAGCTCGGAAAGGATACATACCAATGGACATGTGGTAGGTGGTGTTGTAGAAATACTCACTCAAGTGTAGCCACTTAACCCATTCTTTTTGTTTTCCTGACACATAATTCATGAGATACCCCTCCAACCATTTGTTGACTATCTCTGTTTGGTCGTCTATTTGGGGGTGATAACTACCGTTGGGAGTTAACTATGTGTCCACTAGCCTAAACAATTCCTACCAAATGGTTATCATAAATCTATTGTCTCTATCACTCACAATGGTTTTGGGTAACCCATGAAAATGGAATACCTCCATAAAGAAAAAATCTTCGAACTGTGATGTGTTGTAATCAGTGGAAATGGGAAAAAAATGAGAAAACTTGGTTAATTGATCCACCACCAAAAAAATGTAATCATTTCCTTGTGTCTTGGGCAACCCTGTAATGAAATCCATGGAGATAATTTCCCACTTGTGTTATGGAATAGGAAGTGGTTGCAATAGACCCACTTGGTGGTTGTCCTCATCCTTGCTTTCCTGGAAAGTGGTACATTCTTTGACATGGCACATGAAATCTTCCTTCATACCCTTCCATGCAAACCTTTCTCTTACCTGTCTGTATGTCTTCATGAGCCCTTGATTCCCTTCTAAGGGTGAGTCATGAAATTCCTGCAACACCTTCATCTTGAACAATCATTCAGGAACCAAGAAAATTCACCCCTTATAGTATATGTTGTCATATATGATCATGTAGCGGTCATCTTGCATATGTCCTGTTAGTCTCTAATTTTGTTTTTGATTTAGTGAGAAAATATGATCCTAAACCCTCCCTACCTGCACTTCATTGTTTTCTTTCATTTGATTTTAATTTCTGTATCAAGTTTGTTATGTTTCACATTTTAGATTTTTGAATAATTTCCTTAAGTTTGGGGATTTAAGCCATGGTTTTACAAGATGTCACTTCATATGGCTATTTGAATCTTTCAAATTCAAAATTCTGCCAAGCCATTAATAGCGCTACAAGAATAACATTATTCCCATAGCGCTAATATAATCATGCCATCATAAGCGCCAACCACCCTTATTTTTTTACAATTACATAAATCATGGACTGATAATCCGCATGTGTCCCACGATATCTCTTGAATAATTATACAATTGATCCAGGTGGATATCGGTGGCCACCCACCTTTTCCAAATGGCTCAAAACGGCATTTTGGCAATTTTGGCAATTTACTATTTTTAGCAGGTTTTAACTTCTAGGGCCATTTTGAGGGCCCAAATGAAGGTTTTTTGATATCTAGGTTCTCAATTATATATGAAGGAATATTTGAACCCCCAAAATGAATCTCCTCGATGATACCTTTCCAACGAGCTATCACACGCCTAAAACGGAGATCGTATGCAAAAGTTACGACCCTGGGAAGTTGATGTACTCACTTACCCAAACGGGGCCCACATGACTTTTGGCTCTTCATCTCCTAGGATTAGGTTTTTGGATGTTTAGGACTTTTGGAATTCCCGTTTATTGTAAAAGGGCCTTTAGAGCCTTATTGTAATCATCTTCTTGCGAATGCGAGTAGCTGTCACATCTCTTCTCAGAGATAAGCTGCCACCATTCTAGCGAGTCTTTCACTCTGTATTTTTATAGTCTATGTACATTTCTATGATTAATATAAATCATGTATTACTGTATATCTATGTTTATGGTTGCATCTATGATACATTTCTGTTATATTATTGAATATCTGTAATATCTCTGTGCATTTCTTTATTATATCTCCGCTCTCATTTCGTGCCGAAAATAATCTGGATCAGTGGTATCAGAGTAGGCTGCTCTTGATCGTTTTTTCATTGCATGTCCCCGACAAGGTCCGAGTATAGAAAGTTGGGTCTCGATATTGTCTCTCTTAAAGACAATCACTCTCGCACACCCAAGAAACCCTCAATGGTGGAAGAAAAGAAAAACGACGGAGCAGACGATCCTATCAATCTGTTGCTTGAGCAAGCTCTGATGTGACAGAGGGACGAAATGATGGAGAATTTTGCCCACATCCTTCAATGCCTGCTGATAGCATCAAGCACATCTTCATCAAGAGACCACTTTGGAGGCACCTCGCCTTTCAAGGTACAAGTTAATTTTGATATTCCTGTATTTGAAGGACAGATAGATGCAGAAGCCCTAGAAAAATGGTTAACTCTGCTGGAAGGTTATTTCTCTATTCACAATTTTTTCGACAAAGAAAAGATCACCTTTGCACTCCTTAAAGCTCTCCCTCATGTCAAACATTGGTGGGAAACTTGCTGGGAGCAAAGTTCCACAGAGGAGCCTAGAATATATGGGGCTGATCCCACTTGGGATTTTTTTGTGGATGTGGTAAAAGAACAGTATTACCCTGTTGGCAACTATGAGGACCAGTACATGAGATGGACCACACTGTGGAAAGAGAGGGGCCAAGCAGTTTCGGATTTCACCAATACCTTCCATACCTTGCACACCAAGATGGGTATCAAAGACTCCAAGTGACATTTGGTTCTGAAATACCGTGGGGCTCTACACAGATACATCCAAACTAAAATGGATTTTCTGGACATCTCATCACTCGGTGTTGCTTATCGATATGCTGTTAAAATTGAGCAGAAATTTAAGCACCAGAACAAACGAGAATTCAGGTCTGCAAATCCGCAATAACCAAAGTATGACAAAGACGGCCCGAACAAACAATCTCCCGAAAACCAGTCCAAGACACAGGAAAAGAAGGGTCACAGGAAGACAAAGAAGGACAATGGAAAATGGTGCGAGTTCCACAAAAGCCCTTGGCACAAAACTGATGAATGTTGTTCAAAACAGTCATTGGTGGCCGAGATCAAAGACAAGGAGCCAAACCTTGATTCAGAATCTGATTCTGAAAATAATGGTAAAAGATAGATCATTGACGCAGACCCCACTGCTATTGTCGCGACCGCAGCAATTCAACCAGAAGAACCAACAGATCCTGAAGAGGGGACCACCTTTTTCATTCACAGATCTGGGTGAAGGGGACCCCGCTGCATTTTATTGTTGATAGCGGAAGCCAAAAGAACCTCATCTCAGCAGAGGTTGTCAAACAGTTTGGATTGTCAACAACACCACACCCGCAGCCATACAACATTGGGTGGCTTCACCAAGGACGAGATCTTCGTGTCAGCCAGTAGTGTCGATTGTCATATGGCATCCAACCCTTCAAGGACAATATATTATGTAATTTTTCCCCACTGGATGTCTGTGATGTTCTCTTGGGCCAGCCATATATGTGGAAGCACCATGCTATTTATGAGTCTTGACCTCATAGTGTTATTGTCACTTTGGGGGGTCATCTCTACAGAATACCAGAGGTATTTCCCACTGTTGTTCCACCTAAAAAGTGTCGCAAAATAGTATCTCATACTGCAAAATTTAGCTTCTTCACAATCTATTAAAAAGGAGAACAGAAGGACACTACAACCACTATAGCCTCGCCCCAAGCACCTTCTATCCTACAGAAGTAGGTTGAAAAGGCTACAGCAAAATGCAAAGACTCCTTCTGCAAAACATCCTCTCATGTAGCTCAACTTGTTGAACAGCCTCAACCTCAACGGGTTCATGATAGACTTCCACAAACTGAACAGTGCGGCGTCTCCAGCAAGACAAGCAGCTCACCAAGATGTAGATTCAACAAATGTTTTTCCCTCTCCCATGGGAACTCAAAGCAATGGAGACCATTGCTTCCTAAGGTGGGAGGATTGATCCAGGTGGATATCGGTGGCCACCCACCTTTTCCAAATGGCTCAAAACGGCTTTCTGGCAATTTTGGCAATTTACTATTTTTAGCAGGTTTTAACTTCTGGGGCATTGTTGAGAGCCCAAATGAAGGTTTTTCTAGATCTAGGTTCTGAACGATAGCCGAGGGAATAATTGAACCCCCAATATGAATCTCCTCGATGATTCCTTTCCAACGAGCTATCACACACCTAAAACGGAGATCGTATGCAAAAGTTATGACCCCGGGAAGTTGATGTACTCACTTACCCAAACGGGGCCCACATGACTTTTGGCACTTCATCTCCTAGGGTTAGGTTTTTGGATGTTTAGGACTTTTTCTATTCTCGTTTATTGTAAAAGGGCCTTTAGAGCCTCATTGTAATCATCTTCTTGTGAATGCGAGTAGCCATCACATCTCTTCTCAGAGATAAGCTGCCACCATTCTAGCGAGTCTTTCACTCTATATTTTTACAGTCTCTGTACATTTCTCTGATTAATAGAAATTGTGTATTACTGCATATCTATGTTTATGGTTGCATCTCTGATACATTTTTGTTATATTATTGAATATCTGCAATATCTCTGTGCATTTCTTTATTATATCTCCGCTCTCATTTCGTGCCGAAAATAATCCGGATCAACAGTTCAAACCGTTACATGATGGGATCATTTTGTACCTACAAAGACCCTTTTCAAATCAGTCAATTTCCAAAAATCGTTATATGATCCTGTCACTCGTCATTCTAATTTGTTGAATTATAAGCGCATGTATTTTTCAGAAGAAACTGTTATATGCTAGCAGTTGCAAGTTGTAAATTCAACTTCCAAACAGTGCCAAGTTGCAGCATTGTGTTATTGATATGGAACCTAAGAGAAGTGGGCAAGTTGTCAGATTGGAACCCGAGGGTGTTGATCTTCTCAAAGCATATCCGCAAATGGCACAGAGGTTTAAAGACAATGGTTACTTTGAATTCCTCACCACCTTCCAAGGTTATGATGAACAAGTATCTATGGGGTTTGCACAGAACTTCGATGGTTTCAAAGTGGATAACAGAAAGTTGTTATTGCTGGTGATAGAACAATTCATCGCCAAAGCTTGTAGATTGTTAGTTGGAGAAGAACGATGGTGGAAGAATGAGCATGTAGTCACAGAGTTTTTCAATCAATTTTTGCTACCAGATAAGAAAAACCTGGATTGGATAAAGAGACTCCCTCACAATTGGATTAGACAAGAGTGGCATATTGCCCTGATCATAATTCACAAAAACCCTCGACTTGGCTGATTCAATCCCTAAATCTTGATCCACAACCTAGCAAACAAAGAAAGGGAAAATGGAAGAAGGAAGTCACGCAGAAAAAGAGTATCAGAGTTAATGAATTTTATATCCAAGAAGAAGTATCTGCAACTAAGGTGTCAAGGACCATGATGCAGGAGCATCACTCCACGTCATCAAGCACCAGTCAACCAGCACACGTTCAATGGAGAGGAGAGGTGCGGCCCTCTCACTTTCAAATTTCAAATTTTGAAATTGTATTAAATGTTGTAAGGCCGAAGAGCCAAAATCTATACATGTATGCAGACTTTAGATAAAGGTTGCCTTAAATGGTTGTAAGGTTGAGATCTAGATATGATTCGGACTAGACAACCATTCAATGTAATTGAATGTAAATTAATGAGAGTTGGTGAGGATGGAGGGAAGATCTCGAGGAGCCCCCTTTTGTAAAAAGATCCTTTGTATCTATAGGAGTTGGTTGATAGAGAGGTAGATAAGAATAGAAAGAATAGGTTGGATAGAAGAGAAGAGTCGAGACTCTGTTACAGTCTGAGCTCGAACACATTGTAATCAGGCATTCTTGATTAATACAAACAGAGCAGTTTTTCCTGCATGTTATTGTTCATGTGTTTATGAGTTCATGAATGAATGTCTTTATGTGTGATGATATGTTGTAGATGTATATTAAATTCCATCTACAGGGATAGATAGATTTTCCTATCTATTGAGTTCTTTGATTTTTAGGTTTGGGTTCTTTGTGGTTTCATGCAAGAGTGCACGACAGAGTACTGTGGTCTCTGAAAACCAATGCAGGAGTGCACTTCTAAATTTTGTAGAATTTTAGACAAGGACGTGCCAGGATGGTGCACTAGCTGAAGTCATTAACTCAAGGAAGAATCCTCAAGGTTGCTAAACACCCTGAAGGAATAACTGTGTAGAGGAGAGCACAGAGAAGAGAAGCAGAATTGTTGACAATTCTGTAAAGTCTCTGCTAGGAGGTCATTGAGAAAATGCATAGGATGCATTGAGCTACTGCATAGAGTGAACTTCTGAATTCTACAGAATTTGGATAGAATTTTGCCAGGAGGGCGCACCAAAGGAAGTATTAGACCCAGGGAGAAACCTCAAGGTTGTTGAACACCTTGGAGGTAAGACTGTGCAAAGGAAGGTACAGAGATAACAGAATCACTGAAGGTTCTGTAGAGCTCTGCCAGGAGGGCATCGAGCGAGTGAAAGGAGTGCATAGGAGGAGCTCTATTTCGATTTTAGGGAAGACAGAACGTTTGAAGTTCTGTGAAACTCTGCTAGGAGGGAATCGAGCAGTTGCATAGAGTGCACAGAAGGACTCTTTTCGAGTTCTGTTGGGGAAGAGAAGTGTCAAAGAGAGACACTCACAGAGTTACTGAATACTCTATTAAGATAGAAAGGAAGGCTTGAGTAGAAGGTCATCAGGAGGACACCAGATTTCCCTTTGAGGACACAGAAGGGTGAGTCCCCTAGAGGCTTGGGTAAATAAAGCTCAGGATGGATAGCACAGTTGTGTGCAAGGACCCTACAAGGAGTGCAGAGGTTGAGAAACCTTTTGAGGTTTCAGAGTGAACAAAGCTCAGGAGGGATAGTGTCCCTAGAACACAGGCGATATCCAAGGAATTAAGCTCACAGAGGAAGCAAAGGTTAAGGCCTTTTGGAGCAAGAAATCTTCCAAGGGAACAGAAGAAGGGCATGCTCAAGGTAGAGCACATCCACCATTATATCAGCTAGAGAGACGAGATATGGGTTGTTGAAGCCTATGTCCAGACGCACACAGGAAATATCACAAGGAAGAGAAACAGATTTGGGCCATCAGATCTAGTGCAAAGGACCGATAACCATCAGATCTGGAGGAAGGCGCATGGATTTTAACCTCTGGGAGGTCGCACAAGAGAAGAACTAAAATGGATGATGGAGACACTTTGTGGAGAAGTGCCAAAAATCCCGTGGACTCTCGAATCTCAAAGATTTGTGAGAAGGTTAAGGATGAGTGTCTTTTAGCATTTGGGCATTTTGACATTTCAGGGTTCGACATTTCGACAATCCCGATGACAAGGAGTTGGGGCACTTTGCATTGAAAACCTCAAAGTCGTGAAATGCGATGTGTTCTTGGAGCAGGGCATGGTCACGGAGGAAGTAGCCACATGGACAAAGGTTTTGTTAGGGGTTAACCACCGTTGAGCCCATTTCGGCATTTCAGCATTTCAGAGTTCAGGGTTGGGAGAGGCAAGTGATTTTGGAATCACTGCATTGTGAACTCTTGATTCAAGAAACTCCGAAAAGTATCTGGACCGTTTGATCCAACTCATCGAAAGTCATTGGATATCGTGTGAGAATTACCATATCGGAATTCAGGGATTGGAGTGACAAGTGGTTTTGGAGTCACTGCATCGTGAACTCCCGATTCATGAAATCTCGAAAAGATCTGAGCCATTTCGGGAGTTCGAGGATTCGGAGACCAGTGATTCGAAAGGGAAAGGAAGGAGTCAAAGCTCATTAAAGCCCTTTTCGACATTCCAGGACCCGGGTGTTCAAGAGGCCAGGATTCGGGAGATGTGGAGTCCCGACTCACGATATCGTGAAATCCCAAAAGCATTCGGAAGAATAGCACCCCTTTTCAGCATTTCGACATTTCGAGGTTTGGAAAGTAGACAAGGCAGTGGTTTGGGTCACTGCATTTCAAACTCCCGGTTATCAAAATCCCAGTACAGTCAAGACCATTGGGTTGAGGGAGAACTCTATTTCAGGCTCGGTGAGAAGGAGGTGAAGAATCACGCCTGGTGCACGTTGTGTGTAGGTGGGGTTTTTCATGAAGGACCTGTGGATCGAATTCGTGGGGTTCCAATGAGGGCCTGAAAGAACTAATTTAGTTCTATGGATTCAAAGAAGATCAATCCTGTGGGTATCTTGGCCCAAGGGTCGGGGGATCTTCAAGACATCAAGTGGTATCAGAGCCACTTTCTGTCTGTAGACTACAGGCAGAGGGAGGCAAAGTAGATAAAGAAAATACTCTGATACAAATCAAGTGGTATCAGAGCTTGATTTTGTCTGTACATTGCAGGCAGAGGGAGCCAGAGAGAAAGGAAGACAGTGTTGAAGCTCTGCAATGATTGTTGCAAGGTGCACAACAGTCAATAGACAGTCAGGAGGAATGTAGGAAAGGCTGGAAGCACTCACAGTTGCAGAGTGACAACAACAAGTTTTCCAAGAGGGCAGACAGGAACAGGGACATGGCTACTGAAGGTCATGGACGCAGTGGAAAGAAGAACCATCAGCAGCAAAGAAAAGATGAGATGGATGAAGAGATCACTGAGATAAGGGCGAGGATGGAAGAGATTGCATTGTGGGTGCAGCAGAACACAAAGACACATTGGGTGTATGAATGGCCTCTGAGGAGGAAAGAAAAATGGCTTGTTCAAAAGTTGTTGGCTAGGAAATAGCAACAAGAGTTGAAGAAGTGGATGAGGAATGATGAAAACCTCAGTTTCAAAGAACTGGTTCACATCTGTGAGCCAGAAGTTGGAGAAACCCTCAGTGATGAGGAAGAGGGATTAGATTCAGATCTCATAAATTACCAGGAGGGCAGAGATAAATTTTTGAATTGTCGGGTGGGAAATGGACTGAGATCACTCGAGGATCGCATAGATTGTTAAGAGGACAACAATGAAAACTCAAGTTTCCAGGTGGGCAATGAAAAGAAATCAGTGGAAGGTCTCGTGTACTACCAAGGGGGCAGTGGTGAAAGTTCAAATTGCCATGTGGACAATGAGATGGGATCAGACGATCTCATAGACTGCCAGGTGGGTAGCAGAAAGTTCCCAAATTGCTAGGTGGGTAAGGGGAAAGAGATGAGACTATCTGAAAGTCTCATGAACTCAGAGGAGAGTTCAGATCAGCAAGGAGTGCTGACAGAAGAGAATCAGAAGAGAATTTTGATCATTGGGGGAATTGAATTATTCCTACCAAGCAGCCCAGTTGAGGCCAGAAAATGCATTGCAAATGCAACAACAGAAGAAATATAGCCAGCAGAGACTGTCATGGAGGAAGAAATGGAGCAGACACTGATGTTTTCCCAAGGAGAAAAGGAGGAGCATTCAAAAGAATGGCTCAAAATTTTCAGCCAGGATGTTGAACAGGAGATCACTACAGTACTGGGAGCTGTAGAAAGAGAAGAAGAAGAAGAAAATGAAGCGGACAACATAGACTTTGTTGGTCTATGTGAACAATTGGAATCCCTGGAGAGAAGAGTTATGGTGCAAAATTTTCACATCCAACAGGCTAAGTTGGGAGAAGGTAGTGGAGCATACCAGCCCCAGGATAAGCTGGAAGAAGTTGGAACTGAACCAACATAGGAGGAAGATGAGAAACAGTTAAGTGAGGAGACTGCAGAATTAGAGTCTGTAGCAGAGTGGGCACTTAGTGCCACAAAGGTAAATAAATACAGCATGGGAGATTGGGTAGATCTACCCACTGATAAGGAGGAAGAATTGCAGCAGGGCGGATTGCATACAAAGAGCCATCCATTGGAGCAGCTGGACGAGATAATTGAGGAGATCAGAAGGCTAATGATCAGATCAATAGAAGTGGTTACCAAAGGGGAGCTAAGTAGAGGAGAACCTGCCATAGTAGCAGGGAGGCAGCAACAACAACAACAACGAAGCAGTGGAGCAGATGGACAGCTCCAAAGAACTATTTGGGATTCAGGTGGATTTCAACAACCATTATGGGAATCTCATGAGTAGGAGCTCATGATTTTTTCACAACAGAGGAGTATGATGTAGGAGCATCACTCCACATCATCAAGCACCAGTCAACCAACACACATTCAATGGAGAGGAGAGGCACAACCCTCTCACTTTCAAATTTCAAATTTTGAAATTGTATTAAATGTTGTAAGGCCGAAGAGACAAAATCCATACATGTACGCAGGCTTTAGATAAAGGTTGCCTTAAATGGTTGTAAGGCTGAGATCTAGATCTGATTCGGACTAGACAAACATTCAATGTAATTGAATGTAAATTAATGAGAGTTGGTGAGGATGGAGGGAAGAGCTCGAGGAGCCCCCTTTTGTAAAAAGATCCTTTGTATCTATAGGAGTTAGTCGATAGAGAAGTAGAGAAGAATAGAGAGAATAGGTTGAATAGAAGAGAAGAGATGAGACTCTGTTGCATTCCGAGCTCGAACACATTGTAATCAGGCATTCTTGATTAATACAAACAGATCAGTTTTCCTGCATGTTGTTGTTCATGTGTTTATGAGTTCATGAATGAATGTCTTTATGTGTAATGATATGTTGTAGATGTATGTTAAATTCCATATACAGGGATAGATAGATTTTCCTATCTTTTGAGTTATTTGATTTTTAGGTTTGGGTTCTTTGTGGTTTCATGCAAGAGTGCATGACAGAGTATTGCAGTCTCTGAAAACCAGTGCAGGAGTGCACTTCTGAATTCTGCAGAATTTTAGACAAAGACGTGCCACGAGGACGCACTAGATGAATTCATTAACTCAAGAAAGAATCCTCAAGGTTGTTGAACACCCTGAAGGAATAACTGTGCAGAGGAGAGCACAGAGAGGAGAAGTATAATTGTTGAGAATTCTGTAAAGGCTCTACCAGGGGGGCATTGAGCAAATGCATGGGATGCATTGAGCAAGTGCATAGAGTGCACTTCTGAATTCTGTGGAATTTGGACAGAGTTTTGCTAGGAGGGAGCACCAGACGAAGTATTAGAACCAGGGAGAAACCTCAAGGTTGTTTAACACCTTGGAAGTAAGACTGTGCAAAGGAAGGTACAAATATAACAGAATCATTGAAGGTTTTGTAGAGCTCTTCTAGGAGGGCATCGAGAGAGTGCAAGGAGTGCACAGGAGGAGCTCTATTTCGAGTTCAGGGAAGACATAACATCTGAAGTTCTATGAAACTCTGCCATGAGGGCATCGAGAAGTTGCATAGAGTGCACATAAGGACTCTTTTTGAGTTCTATTGGGGAAGAGAAGTGTCAAAGAGAGACACTCACAGAGTTACTGAATACTCGATTAAGCCAGCAAGGAAGGCTTGAGTAGAAGGTCGTAAGGAGGACACCATATTTCCCTTTGAGGACACAGAAGGGAGAGTCCCCTAGAGGCTTGGTTAAATAAAGCTCAGGACAGATAGCACAGTTGTGTGCAGGGAACCTACAAGGAGTGCAGAGGTTGATAAACCTTTTGAGGTTTCAAAGTGAACAAATCTCAGGAAAGATACTGTCCCTAAAACATAGGCAATATCCAAGGAATTAAGCTCGCATAGGAAGCAAAGGCCGATGCCTTTTGGAGCAATAAATCTTCCAAGGGAAGGGAAGAAGGGCATGCTCAAGGTAGAGCACATCCATCGTTAGATCAGATGGAGAGATGAGATCTGGGTCGTTGAAGCCTACGTCTAGACGCATGGAGGAAAGTGCACAAGGCATAGAAATAGATCTGGGCCATCAGATCTAGTGCAAAGGACCGATAACCATCGGATCCAGAGGAAGGTGCACGGAGTTTAACCTCTGGGAGGTTGCGCAGGAGAAGAGTTGAAACGGATGGTAGAGATGCTTCGTGGAGAAGTGTCGAAAATCTCGTGGACTGTCGGATCTCAGAGATCTATGAGAAGGTTAAGGCTGAGTGTCTTTTATCATTTCGGCATTTTGGCATTTTAGGGTTCAGCATTTCGGCAATCCCGATGACAAGGAGCTAGGGCACTTTGCATTGAAAACCCCGAAGTCGCAAAATGTGATTTTTTCTTGGAGCAGGGCATGGTCACGGAGGAAGTAGCCACATGGACCAAGGTTTGGTCAGAGGTTAACCGTCGTTGAGCCCATTTCGGAATTTTGGAATTTTGGAGTTTGGGGTTTGGAGCGGCAAGTGATTTTGGAATCACTACATCGTGAACTCCTGGTTCATGAAACTCTGAAAAGGATCTGGACCATTTGATCCAACTCGTCGAGATTCGTTGGATCTCATGTGAGAACTCCCATATCGGAATTTGGGGATTGGAGTGACGAGTGGTTTTGGAGTCACTGTGTTGTGAACTCTCGGTTCACGAAATCCCGAAAAGATCTGAGCCATTTTTGGAGTTCGGGGATTTGGACACTAGGGATTCGAAAGGGAAAGGAAGAAGGAGTCAAATCCTATTAAATCCCTTTTTGGCATTCCGGGACCCGGGTGTTCGAGAGGCCAGGAGTTGGGAGACGTGGAGTCCTGACTCATGATATCGTGAAATCCTGAAAGCATTCGGAGGAATAGCACCCCTTTTCGGCATTTCGGCATTTCAGGATTCGAAAAGTAGAGGAGGCATTTGTTTGGGTCACTACATTTCAAACTCCCGGTTACCGAAATCCCAATAGAGTCAAGACCCTTGGGTCAAGGGAGAACTCTATTTCGGGTTCAGTGAGAAGGAGGTGAAGACTCACCCCTAGTGCACGTTGTGTGCAGGAGAGGTTTTTCGTGAAGGACCTATGGATCGAATTCATGGGGTTCCAGTGAGGGCCCGAAAGAACTAATTCAGTTCTATGGATTCAAAGAAGATCGATCCTATTGTTGGAACTGTTTTTACAGGCAGCATAGACTTGTCATTGATGGCAAGTACAGTAGTGATGTTGGCTTAAGTACAAATGTGAAGCAGATATCAGAATCCTTTAAGGATTCGAGGAAGATAAGCTCAGGAGGAATAGCATTCTTATACGCGCAAGAAGCACAGGAAAGAGACCAAGAACCGTCGGATCTCACTCGAAAATCCCGACAGCTGTTGGATCGGGAGAAGTTGTGCAGATGTTAAGAACAGGAGTTGGCATGCAGAAGAAGTGATCTAAGCCGTCATATTGGAAGCAGACACCCGACAGCGATCAGATCTGCAGAAGCTGCGAGGGGGATAAGCCATCGGAGAATCGGAGATCGGGATTTTGAAATGTCCAATTCATTCGACAATGAAAACTCCGAAATCGTGATATGCGATTTCGCGATTTGATCACAGCCGTTAAATCAAGAAGTGATCGGGACCATCCACGTGTAGACAGGAGGCTTCATCGGAGAATCAGGAATCAGAGTTTCACGAGTCTTGTGAACAATGCAACGAAAACCCCGAAATCGCGATATGCGATTTCGCGATGAAATCGCAACCGTTGAGCCAAGATTGCATCTGAACCGTTGATCCAACTCACGATAGTAGACCACGTCGGCAAGGGACATGTGGCACAACCAAGGAATGACATGTGTCAGGCAGATTCAACACTTCAGGCACATGTAAGTTACGAATCAGAGTGACACGTGGCAAGATCTAACACGTGTCAAACCACGTGTGACGTTAGCAGAGGCATCGATGATCGGGACCGTCCATCTGAGGGACAGGTGTCAAAAATCAAGGCACCGTTGGCACATTGGACATCGGGAAATCGGAGTTCCTAAGGTTGAAGGAAACGAGAGATCGAAAGTCTCGAAATCCCGAAGGTATCGAGACCGTCCATTTGAGGGACAGGTGTCGAAAATCAGGAGCGATTCGACATATCGCCAATCGGGAAATCGGAGTTCCCAAGGTCAAAAGAAACAAGACATTGGAAGTCCTGAAATCCCGACACAATCGGGACCATCCATCTGAGAGGACGTGTGGCAGGAGATTGGTGCCATCGACGAAAGGCCCGACAGGAGGTCGTTCATTGGCTAATCGGAAATCGGGATATCGGAGATCCCGGGCACAAAGGTTTTGTGCATTTCGAAATCGCGATCCGCGAAATCCCGATGAGTGGGGTATAGCTGTCAGCACAGCAGCAAAGGAGGACAGAGGATTAGTGGAGGCCAGCTATCAAAGATAAGGATGCGGTTACAGGTAATGGTCACGTGAACCAGGGTCAGCCAGGAGGGCTGAAGCACATCGCGAATCCCACGGACATAAATATTATGTCATCGTAAGTGCCGAAACTCCGATGGAGTTATAAGACCAAAGTCACACGGAGACAGGTCATATGGACCATGTTCTAGCCAGGAGGGCTAGCGCACATTTTCGAGAGGTATGGTGGTGGTCACGTGATCGCAGGTCACATGGACCATTGTGTAGCCGGAAGGGGCTAAAGCTCGGGAAAGGAGAAAATCGGGGATCGGGAATCCCCGAGGCATGTGCATGGTGACATCGAAAACGCCGAAACCCCGATGAGAGGTTTGACTAAGGTCATGTGTAGATGGTCATGTAGGCCAAGGCCTATAGCCAGCAGGGCTAGCACATGGAAAGGGGTGCATCGACATCGGGGATCGGGACTTTGTAATGACAAAGTCACTTGACATCAAAAACCCCTATTTCGCGAAATGCGAAATCACGAGTGAATCTAGACCGTCAGATCCAGAAATGATCAGGACCTTTGATTTAAAAGGGCGCGCGTAGGTTTAATTCAATTTTTAAATAGGAGCCCGATTTCCTCCAAGCAATAAATATTGGACCCGATGAGCATTGAACGGGTCCTATACCAATGGGCTTAAAAAGGGGTCGATTCTCTTGGCAGAAGCGGTGGTCGAAGGATGCGGAGGCCATTTTTATGACAGTAGGGATATCTACTGGTGGGTGATGTCATTTGTGCAGGCAGCATGAAAGGTTTGAAGAAAGAGGAACCTCCTTGTGGCAGTCAGGCGGCAGATCTACATTGACAGAGAGATCACGGCTGTGGGTTCAACAACCATGA
>ML779058.1:203267-213833 GCA_009831015.1 Picea engelmannii | reverse complement strand
TTTTCTTAATAATAATCATTGAAGACAGAGACAACAGCAGCGGTGGTTTTCTCCCTATTTGGGTTTCCACCTTAAATTCTGGTGTTCATGTGTCCTATTCATCTGTGTTAGTTTATTTTGTTGAATTACTGTTTAAAAGACATGTGATGAATGAAGAAATCCATAATATGATCTCTGGATGCACTACTGTTTTTCATAAGAATATACAACAACTGGTCTCTATAAAGTAGACTAAGATTTTTCAGTGAAAGAAAAGTGAAAAATTGTTAATAAGCTCAAAATACTGATTCACCCCCCCTCTCAGTATTTTTCAACACCTATGTGGATCTTGGCCCGAGGGTCGAGGGATCTACAAGACATCATACTAGCAAGAGAAAGAAGCAGATTCAGCACATTCCTGATGATACCCCTGTAGATGACATTCAGGAAGAAGCCATGATCAACAGAGGTAAGAGACCCAAACTCGATTCAAAGATCGAAATGTTTTATGATGCATACATAAAAATGGAAGATGATTCATATGTAATTTATAATGTTAAAACCACAATCAAACATAAATCACTAGCAACCAGTAAGAAAGGTGCTGCAGTCAAAAAGCAAAAGAAGAAATCTACACCTGTGTCTCAAAAACCTAGGAGAAATTCTACTAGAGTTTCCAACAAATACAGGCTAAGTTCCAAAGCTATGTTTGGCCCATCAATCAAAGAGGAAAATTTCATAGTCATAGAAGACCATTCTGAAGACTCTAAAGCAGGTGTCAAAGAAAATGTAGAAAGGCTTCCATTACATAGGAAAACAAAAGAAGAAAAAAAATTGGGGAAGATACAAAGAAAAGAAAGATAAGTTTCTCAGTATTCTATGAGACATATAACAAGAGAATCCACCAAATCATCAAAAGATGAAGAAGTTTTTTTCTGATGACAAAGGCCATTATTCTACAGAACCAGAAAAGCTACAGAAAATACTTTGTTTTTTTACCTGTTATAGTCTTTATCTTCAAGAGAGGTTGCAGAACAGCTGGAGATGAATTACTTGAAACCAAAAGAGGTTTTTGTTGGGAACATTCCCCTTCACAAAAAACTCTCTCGTTTTTTACACAACAATCACATTTTAATAAATTCGAATTTATCTTTCAGACCTACTTTTCTGAGAAAGCTATAGGAAATACTTTGTTTTTTCTACATGTTTTAGTATTTATCTTCAAGAGATGTTTCAGAAAAGATGAAGATGAATTCCTTGAAACAAAAAGAGGTTTTTGTTGGTAACATTCCCCTTCACAAAAACCTCTCTCTTTTTTTACAAATCTATCACAGTTTAAGAGATTCGAATTTATCTTTGAGGCCTATTTTTTCTACGATTTCATAATAAATAATTTTTTGGTTTAGTCAACAGTTTTGGGGGAGGTTGCAAAACAGGTGGTGATGAATTTTTGGAAACAAAAAGAGGTTTTTTTTTGGAAAGAATCCCTTCACAAAAAAATCTCTCAGTGTTTACACAGCTATCACAATTTAAGAGATACGAAAAGATTGTTGGACCCTATTTTTCAGGAATTTACCAGATTTATTTTCCTGAAAAATCTCATGGACAACAGTTCACAAGCCACCTCATCAATTTGAATTGGATATCAGATTGGATATTCTCCTTGATTATTTGAAACAACAAACTAAATATAGATGAGGAGGGTTTCATATACATTTCTTTTCGATGTTGATAAGTATGTATTGTTTCTGTATAAACTCTCTAGAAGGAGAAGTTATGAATGGTCAAAAAAATGGAGATCCAGAAGACTTGTTTTGTGAATCCTTGTAAAGACTTTATGTTCCATTTTTACACTTAATAGCAAAGGCATATGGATGGTTATACTCTCTTTTCTACTCTATTTTTCTTTCTTCATGCTTGAGTTCATTATTCAGACTGCAATGCATTTGTTTCTTGATTGTTAATTAATACAGTAAAGAATTTGTTGTGGAAATTATTTTCAAGTTTTGATTTCAAGTTGATGGTATTGTTTCTTTATGATATTCTGAGACAAGAATTTATGTGAAGTTGACAAATTGAAAGCTTCATCCTCTATTTTTCTTATTGGTCTAATCTATCTATGTGACTACTTTTTAACTAGTCAATGGGATATATTGCGTTCTTATTTTGATTTTCATGTTATGCTATAACCTTGAGCCAGTTTTCAACCACCTTATTCAAAAAACCAAACCATTAAAACCTTCAAAACACATTTCAATAAATCGATGATTCCCTAACTTTCCCTCTCAGAGTCAAGTGCAACTTTAGGGACTAACATCTTTTGGCGACGTTGTCGGGGATGAAGCAACGAAGAAATATTCCCTGGGAGAATGACAATGATCAGATTTGCTTCTTGATGGTGAACAAGAAGAGTACATGTGCTAGACAGTAGACCTTTCACCATGGTGACTCGATTGTCTAAATATCAATAGGCTACCCCATTGGGGATCCAAGTATGGAAGCCATTTGGCTCAAAGGTTTTCCTTTTGTGACATTTCAGATGTAGTTGGTTTCCAAACCCAATGCTTAGCAGAGATGAATGGGAAGGTGTCATTCCTACATTTAAAGGAGAAGATTGGGAGGTTTGGGCCGAACATCTACTAGATTTTCATGAGTTTATTCATGAACATTAGATTTTGCATGAGGATGTCAAGATCAAGATTTTTAGATACTCGTTGAAGGGAGCAGCCCTCGACTGGTGAAGATCTCGTCGAGCTTCAAGTATTCACTTGTTGGCAAGTTTTCATAATTCTTTCAATATATTTTGTAAAGAAAAATTTGCAGCTGAAAGTCTTTTTGAAAATTGTTGTGATGTATTTGAGAAGCATATTCAGTAGAAAGAAAATTTCTCTCCTGATGGTAAGGATGAAAATCATGTTGTTGAGGAATATTTTAAAGATGCAATTGATGATGGTTATAAGGATTTCATAGTTGTAGTTGCATTTGACCTTGTCCCCGATGAACCTACAATCCTTGATTTGAATGAAAAATCTCTTGTTTATGATGAGTATGAGGAACATGTGTTTCCTCAGCATATTGTTGTTGATGAGCCTCATAAACATAACAGAATTGAGGGAGGTTATCAACAACATGTTATATTTATGGTGATAGAAGATGAGAAACAGATTTATGAAAATAGCCTACACATTAGTCATGAACATTTGGAACCAGTATATGTTGGACAACAGAGAGGGGGGGTGAATCAGTTGTCACTGTGCTTAAACAATTATGCTTCTTTTAAAATATTTACAAGGCACTCAATTATGATAACAATAATGCAGGGAAATGAACAATGGCACATTCAACATCAGTCACATATATGAGAAACAGAGAGACAGATATTTCCCAAGGAAACCCATACAGGGTAAAAACCTCTTCTTCTTTATATGATAAGTATTATTTACATTCTTTACATTATCATACATTTGAGCACAAACTCATTGTGAGGCTACAACCTCTGTTTTGCAAGATACAACTTGCTGAGAGCACCAACTCTCTGTTTTTCTCTAGCACCCACTAGAAGGAAGCACCAACTCCCTGGTTTCTCTAGCACCAACTAAAAGGAAGCACCAACTCCCTGATTTCTCTAGCACCAACTAGAAGGAATCACCAACTCCCTGGCTTCTCTAGAACCAACTAGAAGGAAGCACCAACTCCCTATGTTTAAGCCCCCACTTGAACCTCTGAGGAAACCAGTCCTCCCTAGAACCTCCCAACCTCACTGGTTTCTGAATATGAAATACTAAAACCTATTATAGTGATATAGTGTTCAATAACAGCTTACCACTCACATCACTGTTCTGCAAGATTTTGCTACTCAGACTTCCTCGTTGTCTTCCAGCATGCATCCGCTGTCCATTCTGTTCTTTTTCTTTATGCTATGTGCACCATGTCCATTCATTGCACAGTTCTTCTTCTGTTCTTTTCAACTGTTGCACTCTGATTCTACTTCATGCATGAATCACCTTCAACAACATCCACAACAATCCCCGCAACAACAGGAACCCCATCTCTTCTCTGTACTGTGTATTTATATCTTTTGTGCACCTTGTGCATGCAATGCGCACAATACCTCTGCATACTCACACTGCGTCGATATCCTCCAAAACTCGAGTGCTCTTTCTGATCATCATCGCGACTCTTCAGCTTCTCTGGCCATTTTTCCACTCGTTCAGCATCACTGTATGTTATTATGAGATTCCTCAGCCTCTCTAGCAGTTGAGACTCTTCGTCTTCTTTGCGACATTCGAACTCACCTTCTCTATTCCAGTTACAAGATTCAATGCTCATCCAGTTGTCAATCGCCTCCACGAGCATCTTCATCCCTCTTGAAGATTCCCAGAGACTCTTCATCTCCTATGTCAATCACCCTGAAGTATCTTCGAGTCCTCTGGAAGAAACCATCAGTGGTTTCTGGAAGTTACACTGTGACGTGCAACAGTAGCCCTCCGATTATGCTCAGATTCACCTGCATCGTTGGATTAACTCTGATGGGTTCTTTTTTTATTTACCCATTTCGCACTTTCGCAATTCGGAGATTCTGCAATGATACATCTTGAGTCTCCATGTCACGAGTTCCGAAACTCTGAAACGGAGCTTTTATGTGCTAGCTCCTTCCTCTATATGACCATGGCCATGACCAAGCACTTATGAAAAAAGTTCTTTTCACGAATTCGCATTTCGTGAGTCTGGAGATGAGGCATCTCGACTCTCCAAGTTGCGATCCCCGAAACCCCGAAACGGAGCTTATCTGAACTGACTCCTTCCCTTCTTGTGACCACCGGCGGTGACCATAGGCTGTGCCAAAAAGGCGCTTTATATTTTGCAAGTTTATAAACTTCATTGAGTTTGATCGACGGTTGAAATCTCCATAGATCCGACAATCCAGATCTTATTGTGATCTCGCATCTTGCGAGTTTCCACACCAGGCTCCGTTGACTCCAAGTCAGCGACTTTTCCTATGATTCGATGGTCCAAATCTGATCTTAATTCAATGGCTCAGATCATATCGCGATTTCACATCTCGCGAGTTCGGTGGTTATGTTTCTTGCCTCTCCAAGTCACTATAGGCGAAGCTCCAAGATGGAGCTGGATCAATGGTTCAGATCACACCTTGATCTGGCGGCTGCGATTAAATCACGATTTCACATCTCGTGAGTTTGATAGTTATGTTTCTTTCCTCTCCATGTCGCAAGTCACGAAACTCAGAGATGAAACTGGATCAACAGTCCAGAAAAAAACTTTGATCTGATGGCTGCAATTAAATCGCGATTTCGCATATTGCGATTTTGATAGTTATGTTTCTGGCCTTTCCATATCGTGAGTTACAAAACTCCGAAGTGGAGTCGGATAAATGGTCCAGATCAACACTTGATCTGACAGTCATCGGAAATTGTAAATGGGATCCAACGATCATAAATGTTGCTTCTCCTCCCGAGCTTAATTTGTTCCACTTACACTGATCTTCCCATCATTGATCTTTGTCATCACTGATCTTTGTCATCATTGATCTTTGTCATCACTGATCTTTGCCATCGATGATCTTTGTCATCGCTAATCTTTGCCATCGTTGTTCTTTCCATCGTTGTTCTTGCCATTGTTGTTCTTGCATCAATGACTAGCTTACTCCCAACTGTAAACCTTCCAACAGTATATGGAAGTATCGAGCACCAAGTAGAGGTAACCATTTTCATCTATCAATCTAATTCTTTCCATGATCTGGTAGCCATTTATATGGAGTTATGTTTCTCAGAATATTTCAGCCTTGCTATTTTTGGAATTAAATTAGACGATGGTTGTAGTTATGTGTCACAAATTAAAATTATGTTACATATAATGAATTCTTCTCTGATTTCCATCTACGTTGAAAGATATTTGGTAAATGGTTTCATGTTATCATGGCTTCATTGGAAGCATGATGTCACATAATGAGATAGTTTTTACTGGTTAGAAGTAGGAATAGATAAAAGAATAAGCTCACCATCAAGTATGAGTTTCTTTTCAGTCTGTTCATTTGCAGCATAAAGTTTGGTTTCAACATTATGTTAGAGTTTGAATAAGTTGTAGAAGTTTGGGCTCGATTTGAAATGCTATTGACTGACTCCATAACCCAATGGACTAGGCACAACACAGAAGAATGTGAATGTTTGCAGACACAAAAGTTTGTAGGTTGCGTTGCATGGATGCACAGAGGAAAAGAAACAGTGGTCTTCTTGTTCTTGATACCTCACGGGGAGAGCATCATCCCCCAGAAGAAGCCAGTGTTAGTCTCTAATTTTGCTTTTGATTTACTGAGAAACTCTAATCCTAAACCCTCCCTACCTGCACTTCATTGTTTTCTTTCATTTGATTTTAATTTCTGTATCCAGTTTGTTATGTTTCACATTTTATCTTTCTGAATAATTTCCTTAAGTTTGGGGATTTAAGACATGGTTTTACAAGATGTGTCACTTCATATGCCTATTTGAATCTTGCAAATTCAAAATTCTGCCAATCATTAATAACACTACTGGAATAACATTATTCCCATAGCGCTAATATAATCATGCCATGATAAGTGCCAACAACACTGAATTCGTTATGATTACATAAATCGTGGACTGGTAATCCACATGTGTCCCACGATATCTCTTGAATTATTATACAGTTCAAACCGTTACATGATGGGATCATTTTGTACCTGCAAAGACCCTTTTCAAATTAGTCAATTTCCAAAAATCATTATATGATCCTGTCACTCGTCATTCTAATTTGTTAAATTATAAGCACACGTATTTTTCAGAAGAAATTGTTATATGCTAACAGTTGCAGGTTGTAAATTCAACTTTTGAATAGTGCCAAGTTGCAGCATCGTGTTATTAATATGGCACCTAAGAGAAGTGGGCAAGTTGTTAGATTGGAACTCGAGGACATTGAGCTTCTCGAAGCATATCCGCAGATGGCGGAGAGTTTTAAAGATGCTGGCTAGTTTGAATTCCTCACCACCTTCCAAGGTTATGACGAACAGGTATCTATGGTGTTTGTACAAAACTTCGATGGTTTCGAAGTGGATATCGGAAAGTTGTTATTGTTGGTGACAGAACAATCCATCGCCAAAGCTTGCAGACTGGTAGTTGGAGAAGAACGATGGTGGAAGAAGGAGCATGTAGTCACAGAGTTTGTCAATCAATTTTTTCTACCAGATAAGAAAAACCCGGATTGGAGAAAGGGATTCCCTAACAGTTGGATTAGACAAGAGTGGCATACCACCCTGATCATAATTCACAAAAACTCTAGACTTGGCTAATTCAATCCCTAAATCCTGATCCATAACCAAGAAAACAAAGAAAGCAAAAAGGGAAGAAGGCAGTCACACATAAAATGAGTATCACAGTTAATGAATTTTCTATAAAAGAAGAAGTATCTGCAACTAAGGTGACAAGGACCAACAAGAGAAAGAAGCAGATTTAGCACATTCCTGATGATACCCTTGTAGATGACATTCAAGAAGAATCCATGATCAACAGAGGTAAGAGACCCAAACTGGATGTAGAGATCAAAATGTTTTCTGATGTAGACATAAAATGGAATATAATTCAGATGAAAATAATAATGTTAAAACCACAATCAAACATAAATCACTAGCAATCAGTAAGAAAGGTGTTGCAGTCAAAAAGAAAAAGAAGAAATCTGCACTTGTGTCTCAAAAACCTAGGAGAAATTCTACTAGAGTTGCCAACAAATATAGACTAAGTTCCAAAGCTATGTTTGACCAATAAAACAAGAGGAAAATCCCATAGTCATAGAAGACCATTCTGAAGACTCTAAAGCAAGTGTCAAAGAAAACGTAGAAAGGCTTCCATTACACAGGACAAAAACTTGGGGAAGATACAAAGAAAAGGAAAATAAGTTGCTCAGTATTCTACAAGACATATAACAAGAGAAAGAACCAGATCATCAAAATCTGTATTGTTTTCTGATGACAAAGGCTATTATTCTACAAAACCAAAAAAGCTACAGGAAATACTCTGTTTTTTTACCTATTATAGTCTTTATCTTCAAGAGAATTTGTAGAACAGCTGGAGATGAATTCCTTGAAACCAAAAGAATTTTTTGTTTGGAACATTCCCCTCCACAAAAACCTCTCTTTTTTTTTACACAACAATCACATTTTAAGAGATTCTAATTTATCTTTGAGGCCTATTTTTCTGAGAAAGCTTCAGGAAATACTCTGTTTTTTCTACCTGTTTTAGTCTTTATCTTCAAGAGAGGTTTCTAAAAATATGGAGATTAATTCCTTGAAACCAAAAGAGGTTTTTGTTGGTAACATTCCCATTCACAAAAACCTCTCTCGGTCTTTACACAACTGTCACATTTTGAGAGATTCAAATTTATCTTTGAGGCCTATTGTTTATGCGATTTCATAATAAATAATTTCCTGTTTTAGTCAGTAATTTTGGGGGAGGTTGCAAAATAGTTGGCAATGAATTTTTGGAAACCAAAAGAGTTTTTTGTTGGGAAAGAGTCCCTTAACAAAAAAATCTCTCAGTTTTTATACATATATCACCATTTAAGAGATACGAAGAGATTGTTGGACCCTATTTGTTAGGAATTTACCAGATTTATTTTCTTGAAAAATCTCATGTACAACAGTTGACAAGCCACCTCATCAATTCGAATTGGAGATCAAATTGGATCTTCTCATTGATTATTTGAAACAAAAAACTAAATATAGATGAGGAGGTTTTCAGATCCATTTCTTTTGGATCTTGATAAGTATGTATTGTTTCTATATAAACTCTGTAGAAGGAGAAGTTACAAATGGTCGAAAAAATGGAGATCTAGAAGACTTATTTTGTGAATCCTTGTAAAGAATTTATGTTCCATTTTGACACTTAATAGAAAAGGCATATGGACTGTTAGAATCTCTTTGCTAATCTTTTTTTCTTTATTCATGCTTGAGTTCATTATTCAGACTGCAATGCATTTGTTTCTTGATTGTTAATTAATACAATAAAGAATTTGTTGTGGAAATTATTTTCAATTTTTGATTTCAAGTTGATGGCCTTGTTTCTTTATGATATTCTGAGACAAGAATTTATGAGAAGTTGAAAAATTGAAAGATTCATCCTTTCTTTTTCTTATTGGTCTAATCTATCTATGTGACTACCTTTTAACCAGTCATTGGGATATATTGCGTTCTTATTTTGATTTTCATGTTATGTTATAACCTTGAGCCAGTTTTCAACCACCTTATTCAAAAAAACAAAACATAAAAACCTTCAAAACACTTTGCAATAAATCGATGATGCCCTAGCTTTCCCTCTCACAGTCAAGTAAAACTTTAGGGAATAACATGTCCATCCATCAACTCACATGTAAACTGGTTTTTGGAATACCCCACCAACAATTGCGCCTTCCAATCAACTAATATGCTTTTCATGGCATAAACTGAGGGTCTTCTACACAGAGCATCAAAAACTACATTTTTCTTCCCTTTGACAAATTCTATGTCAAATTCGTAGGCCTGGATCTTGGTCACACATTTTTTTTATCTCTCATTGAGGTATTTTTTCTCTAAGAAGTACTTGAGACTATTATTATCAATCATGAATACAAACTTTATCCCTACCAAATATTTCATGAACTTAGCTAGAGCATGCATTATAGCCAACACTTCCTTGTCATATATGGTATAGAGTATCTCAGTGTTAGAAAAACAGGACCATGGAGCAATAAAATAAAATAAAATGCGGAAAAAAAACACATAAGATACACAATACAATAGAGACATAGATTTGCGTGGTTCACCCGGTGTGGGCTACGTCCACCAGAGAAATTGTCAGGTCCTTCATTTATTATTGTCGAGCATATGAAGGGATACAACCTACAACAAACCTGTTGTAACTTCCTCTTCTTTCTCTCACAGTATCCTATCTCAGAATACAATATTCACCATCAACCATAGCCGCAATACATTTCCCTCATAAAAGAGGGTTTCCTTCTAGGGAAAAAAACCCTCACATAATCTTTACTGTTAGATCTGTGACCTTATAATGAACGGTCCAGATTTACAATGAAATTACAATATACATTTACAAGGAAAATTTTCCTTCAGGGGATTCGCCCCCAAACCCCCGTTGGGTGCATGCTTGCCCCCAGACCCCCCAGTTGGGGGGATAGCTCCTTCGGACCCAGCAGAGGGGGTATCCCCCCTCTGCACTCCCTCACATGGAAGAGTGTACATACTTCTGGGGTGTATGTTGATACTGAGAGGGGGGTGAATCAGTATCAAGTACAATTTAAAACATTTTTCAACTTATACTTAAACCATTCAATTATATCCAATGAGCAATGAACAATAGTATAAGAGTTACACCAATACACCACAATATACCATGCACAATATATGAGAAATAATCAATAATTTTTGTTCAAGGGAAGTAATGACTTCCAAAGGTAGCTACAGCTTCCAAATGTAAAGGGAGAGATAAACCTCCAAGAGGAAGATACAATCCTCCAATATAAAGAGAGATCTGAACTCTCTATCCTTTCCCCTTCCTTCCACCC
>ML779058.1:186747-197673 GCA_009831015.1 Picea engelmannii | reverse complement strand
TGGTTCCTTTGGAATTTCTTTTTCAGTGATCTCATCAAGCACTGTGTATTCTTGTTTTTATTTTTCCTGTTTCTTTCCCTGCAACTGATCTTTGTACATGACCTTCTCATTGAATATGACATCTCTACTCCTAATGATTTTTTGATTTTCATAATCCCATAAGCGATAACCAAAATAATTAACACCATATCCAATAAAGGTATACTTCTTGGATTTTGCCTCAAGCTTTGTTCTATTTTATTTATCAATATGGACAAATGCTTCATAACCGAAAGTTTTCAAAAAAGAATAGTTTACCTTTTTTCCTGTCCATTCCTCCTCTAGAATTATACCATCCAAAAAGTTTGAAGGTCCTCTATTTATTAAATAAACAATAGTATCTACAGCATCTGCCCAAAACTGTAAGGGAAAACTAGCATGCAATCTCATACTCCTTGCACGCTTCATGATTGTCCTGTTCATCCTTTCTGACACACCATTTTATTGTGGTGTTCTTGGAGATGTCTTCTCTCTACGAATCCCATGGTATGAACAGTAATCATCAAACTCCTTGCTGCAATATTCACCTCCATTATCTGATCTGAGACACTTCAACTTTTTTCCTGTCTCATTCTCAACCAAATATTTCCATTTCTTAAAAGTATCAAAAAACATCAGATTTTTGTCGAATGCAATAAACCCAAGTTTTTCTAGTTGCATCAGCAATAAAAGTAACATAATAATTAGAGCTACCAACAGATGATACCTGAGCTGGTCCCCATACATCTATATGAACAAGCTCTAACCTTTCATTCTTATTTTCTTTTCCGACTCTGAGAAATCTGACTCTCTTTTGTTTTCCATAAACACAATGCTCACAAAAGTCCAAATCAATTTGTTTAAGATATGGCAACAAATTTATTTTGTGGAGTATCTTCATACCCTTCTCACTCATGTGTCCAAGCCTATGATGCCATAGTGTTGTATCCATTCCTGTAGAAGCTAAAGAGATAGAAGAGTCAGTATTACCAGTACATAAATACTATGTACCTACCTTCTCTCCTTTCGCTATCACCAATGATCATTTGATGACCTTCCACGTCTTATATGTAAATATGGATATACAACCTTCACTTGCCAACTGCCCTATTGAAATTAGATTTTTCCTTAAATCTGGAACATGTCTTACCTCTTTCAACAACCATTGGTTTCCATTTCGTTGCTTTATTTTTACCTTTCCCATTCCAACAATTTTGCATGGTGCATCATCACCCAAATGAACCTATCCAAAATCACCTTGAACATAATCTAGAAAAATTTTCCTATGGGGTGTGGCATGAAATGAAGCTCCTAAATCTACTACCCAAGACTCAAAAATATTATCTACAAAAAGAATCAAAGAATCTTGTAACACATCACCTGTTACATTTGCTTCCTGATTTCTCTCATGTTGTCCATCTCTTTGTTTCTTTGGAGTTCTGCAATCTTTCTTCAGATGTCCTTTCTTCCCACAATTCCAACACTCTATCTTTCCAAGTTTGGATTTGGATCTGGCCTTCCTAGAATTCCCGCGGTTCTCTGAGAACTTTCCTCTATCCTTTTGTCTTCCCCTATTCTCCATGTTCAATGCATTACCTGATGTCTCACCTGTGCTTTTCCGTCACATTTCCTCACTAAGGATAACACCAACAACATCATCAAATTTTAAAGTATTTGAACCAGAGATAGGGTTACTTACAGCCATGACCAAGCTGTTCCATATTTCTGGCAATGAGCAAAAGATTAGAAGAGCCTTGACCTCATCATCAAAGTCCACTTGTACAGAACTTAGTTGATTAGTAACCATATTAAATTCATTTAAATGATCTGCAATAGACCCACCTTCTGACATCTTCATATCAAATAATCTCTTCATTAGAAATACCTTATTGGACACTGAGGGTTTTTCATACGATTTGGCCAATGCGTCCATCAAACCCTTCGTCATCTTTTCTTTATAATTATTGAAAGCCATCGATGCTGCCAGGCTCAGCCATATCGTTCCTAGAGCCTTTCTGTCAAGAATCTCCCATTCTTCACCCTTCATGGTCGTCGGCTTCTTTTCTACTCTGCCCAATGGTAGGAATACATCCTTCTGATATAAATAATCTTGCATCTGCATCTTCCATAACTGGTAGTTTTGGCCATTAAATTTCTAGACCCTAAACTTTCCATCTTCCAACATTGCTCCCACTCGAACCAGGAACCCTCTTTTTCTGCGAGTTACCTTTCGCTCTGATACCAGTTGTTAGAAAAATAGGACCGTGGAGAAATAAAATAAAACAAATGCGGAAACAAAACATATAAGATACACAATATAATAGAGACATAGATTTAGATGGTTCACCCAGTGTGGGCTACGTCCACTGGAGAATTTGCCAGGTCCTTCCTTTATTATTGTCCAGCATATGAAGGGATACAACCTACAGCAAACCTGTTGTAAGTTCCTCTTCTTTCTCTCACAGTATCCTATCTCAAAATACAATATTCACCATCAACCATAGTCGCAATACATTTCCCTCATAAAAGAGGGTTGCCTTCTAGGGAAAAAAAACATAACATAATCTCTACCATTAGATCTATGACCTTATAATGAACGGTCCATATTTACAATGAAATTACAATATTTATTTACAAGGAAATGTTTCCTTCAGGGTCTTCGCCACCAAAGCCCCACTAGGGGCCTGCTTGCCCCCATACCCCCTAGTCGGGGGGATAGCTCCCCCAGACCCCACAGAGGGGGTACCCCCCCTCCGCACTCCCCCGTGTGAAAGAGTGTACATACTTCTGTGGTGTAAATACTTCATGGGGTATAAAAACGACTGAAAGCAAGGACCTCTGAATCAGGAAGATAATCAGGCTCCACAACCAACACTCAGGCCCTCTCAAATTTCGGCTCTCATAGGAAATGAGATTCCTATTCTGCATAAGAACTGCTCCAATTCCCAACCCTGATGCATCACACTCCAAAATGAATGGATGATAAAAATTCAATAAAGAGAGCACTGGATAAATGCTCATTACCTTATCCATCTTGTCAAACGTCATCTCTACCTCATGGATCCACTTGAATGCACCCTTTCTATTCAAATATGTCAATGTTGTGCAAAGTTGAGAGAACCCCTTGACAAAACTCCTATAATAACTGGAAATGCCAACAAATCCCTTAAGTTCTGTAAGTTTTTTGGGTATTGGCCAATCAAGTATGGCTTGGAATATTTCTTGGTGCACATGTACCCCTTTTTCTCCAATGATATGTTCCAAATAAATCACTTCAGTCATCCCAAACTCACATTTTGATTATTTAGCATATAGGGATTGTTTCTCCATGACGCTTAATATTTCTTCCATGTGTCTAAGGTGGTCTTACCATGTTCTATTGTAGATAATCAAGTCATCAAAGAAGACTAGTAGAAATTTCCTCAACTATTTGTTGAATACATTATTCATGCATGACTGAAAGGTGGTTGGTGCATTGGTCAACCCAAAAAGCATAACAAGAAACTCATAATGACCATAATGGAAATTGAAGTTTGTCTTGGGCACATCTTGTTCCCTCATTTTGATCTGATGATAACCAAAGCGCAATTAAATCTTGGTGAAGTAGATTGAGCCATGCAACTCATCCAATAGCTCATCTATCTGAGGAATGGGGTACATGTTATTAATGGTTTTCTTGTTCAAGGCACTGTAATCAATGCACATGCACACAGTATAAAAAAATTTCTTCACCAATACCATGGAGGATGCAAATGGGCTATATATTTGCCTAATGTGGCCCATGTCCAACAATTCCTTGATGGATTTTTCAATCGCGTCCTTGTATTTCTTAGGATGTCTATAAGGTGTGGTGATTATTGGTTTGGCACCCTCATCCAACTCTATGATGTGTTCAAATCCTCTATCTGATGGTTGCCCTGGTGGAATAGGCTCAAAAAACTTCTTATGAATATCAATTATTCTGTGTATGTCATGGAGGTATTGTGGATTTCCTTCCTTGTCTATCTGAACTGATACTAAACACTCTGCAGCATAAAGTATGTCTTCCCTCTTGAAAATGGGCTCCATGCGCTTGGTTATAACCACCCTTGGTGCATTTCTCGACATACCTTTTAAAGTCACCCTTTTTCCATTTTCCCCATTAAATGGCATTTCCATGGTCTTTTAGTTGGTGGTGATAGGCCCCAATGTGCTAAGCCACTAGAATCCCAGTATAAAATTGGTGTCTCGTAAGTCCATCACATAGAATTCTTATGCCAATTCATACCTCCCCAAAGTGATGTTCAACCCTGGAATATACCTATCACATGGAATAGTGTTACCTCTTGCTACCCCCACACGAAACCCCTCAAACTCTACTGTAGGTATGTGACTTCTTTTTACCAATTCTAAATCAATGAATTTATGTGAAGCTCCCCCATCTATGAGCACACAAACCCTTTTCCCTTGGATAACTCCTCTCATTCTGAAAGTATTGTACTTAGGGACCCTGTGAATGGATGCAATAGCGATCTTTGTATCCCTTGCTTGACCAAGATTGGATTCATATCCTCCTTCATTCTATGCATTTTATGCTACTTGTTGATTGGCCTCTATATTTTGAATATGGCCAACCTCATCTTCCTCCTCATTATCATAAACCACCTCAATATAGTGAAACTTTCCATTTCCCATACATCTATTCCCTAGATCCCAAGGTTCTTTGCATGTAAAATATGGTTGTTTTCTCCTTAACTCTATCCTAGTATCTTAATCCATCCTTCCCTTAACCTTATCCATTCATATTTGATCCTTCACTCGTTGGTTTAGTCATGGCCTTGGAGTGAACTTGGTTTTTTCTGTTGATCCCATCAAATCTCTGGTCCTCCAAATAGCCTTTTATAAGTTGTTGGTCTTGAAAGCATTAAACCAACCTCATAGGGGTTCCATAAACCCCTCATATAAATTAATCAGTAACCTAGCTTCTGACACATCTGGTACCATTATAGCCACCCTATGGAAATCCTCTATAAAGGTTTCTGGTGACCTTGTATACCTTAGTTGAGTAAGTACACGAAAATGTAGCTAAGGATCTCCCTGATCAAACTTGTCAATAAGCCTTTGTATGAATTATGGTTAAGATGTAATGTGATTATGTCCTAAGGTATTCATGCCATGATACCACTAGTGATGGGCCTTTCCTTCCAAGTATACAGTGGCAAACTTAATAGCATCCAGCTCTATCATCGGGTTGAGCCACAAATAGGCATCCAACTTCTGAACCCAAGCCTGTGAAGAGGTCTTGTCTAACTCGTCAAAGGTAGGAATATCCATCTTCCCTACTCTACGCTCTAACGCATTGTTTCCCTTGTGATAGCTCCTAGTATTTCCCCTATACTTTATACCACAATATTGATCCAATGTGGCTTGTCTCCTAAATCTTGCACTCAATGTTGCATACTCCCTTATGTACTCCTCAAAGTTATCTTCTACCTCTGGAAAATAATTATCCGCCTGTTTTGATTCAAGGAAAGTGGGCATGTAGGGTCTACATGTAGCTATATTAATGTTTGGACCCTTGGAAGGTGCTCCCCAAAATAATTTATCTCCCTCAGTATGTGATTGATGATCAATATCTATATGATGCCTAGTTACCCCTTGTGATCCATTGACCTCCATGTTTCCACTATTATTTGGACCATCCTTACCACAATTCATCTACATAAGGAGAATTTCAATCTTCTCCTGGTTGGCTATCATTATTTCCAAATCCTCCTTGAGCTCACCCTATCCTATATGCATATTTTCCTATGTTTCTTGTAGATGATGTTGTAGGGAAAACTAGGTATTGTCTATGGAAGTTTTTAAGTCCTTAGCCACCCCTACTAGATCTTGTGGCACTCCTTGCTCACTGTCATCCCCTAATTCACCCATTTTTACTTTAGGTTCCTTATCCTGTATTCTATTCCTTCCCATATAGATACCTATAAACTTAGTCATGTGGAAATCCCCACAAGTTGGGAGGATTTGTGCTTTGATACCACTGAAATTTTCCCAAGCAGATTTGCTAGGAACTTAAGGTTATTTTCTAACCTATTTTTCTATTATTTGAGTGTTTTTGCAAGTTTTTCTTCTTCGAGTTGCACTGGGTATTTTGGTTTGTGTTTTATATCATATTAATAATGAATATAGCACAAAAATACATGGATATAACAAGATACACGAAATATAACAAAAGAGAATGCTCAAGAACTTCAGGTCTGGCCTTTATTTAGATAATATGATGACCTCCATACATGTGATCTACATATGTGGAATAATTGTTACACATTATTTTCGTCATCCCTATGATCATTAATGATGTAAACCTATCTGTTACCTTCATAGGGGTCAGTGGCCCGAGTTCCTGAAGAGAGAAGGGAGAAGAACTTTTCCTGAGAAAAGAAGTTGCATTTTCCTATGTAAAAACCTTATAAAAAGGAAGTTCGGAGGTTGCTATATAGGCGGGGTGTGAGAATGACCAATTCTCGTAGGTTGCACTATAGCCAGAGTGTGAACATTTCACAGGTTGCACTATAGCTAGGGTGTGAGAATTCCAGCACATGGGAAAAACGAGCATTTTCTCAAATCTTCTAGAAGGAGAAGCTTCTATGGTGAGGTGGCATCCGAATGGTTTGGATCTTACACGCTTTCATGATTTAGTGGGATCATCCTAACCTCCTCACCTTATCTTCTTCAGCTTATATAAGGAGAGGATTTCTCATGGAGAAAGTTAGCTTTTGGTTGGCTTGGAATTATTAGCTTGGTTGGAGTGGATTTGAGATTTTCTTTGTCAAGACAGATTGTGAGTAGCTATCGGATCTATGGTCTCAGAATCCTCGGAGCAAGAAGTGTGTGGGGAACGAAGGACAGTTGGAAGGGACAGAGATCTAAGGAAAGCGTTCATAAGGTATGTCCATGATCCTCATCTCTCAGTTCATTCAATAGGCTAGATCTAGGGAAAGTGTATTATCCTATCTTATTTTGTTCTAGATCCAGGTGGATCTAGGGAGATCGGTTTGTGTCCGCACTTACGGATTTATCCTGAAACAAAATTGGCGACTCCACTGGGGAACGGATTGTTTCCTAGTTAGTATAGTTTTCCCTTTCTTTGATTTCTTGTTTTCTGGTCTCTGAGTCTGTGGGAGATCTATCAATACTCTCTGGATCTGAAAGTTCTCTTAAAAATTTTGTCCTTTTTCAAAATTTTGATTGTTTATAACCATTCTCTTACTGCACTCATTAGTAGCCTGCGAGAATTACTTGAGTTCGCACCCTGGTGTTCAGTCCAGTGCGAACACCTCGCAGTCAACCTATGTCTAGCCTGCGAGAATCCTTGATTCTTGCACTGTAATACACTGCTAGCCTGCGAACTCACTTGTGGAAATTTTGGATTAAGTCTTCTGATACCCAGTTTTTCTTTGAACAACTAGATTGAACTTTTAAAGCTTATATTGATCTGTTTACAGTCTGCTTGACATTCTTTGAGTTGCTTTTAGCCACTTTTGCTTTGTTTGATTTTGAAGGATTAGTCTCTTTCTTTGAGTATCTTTCAAATACAAAGTTTGTGTTTTCTTTAGAATTGTTTAGGGAAAGATCAGATTTCTTCTGAATAGTTCGCTTTAAAAGAAAACCTTTAGTTTGGGTTGCTTTGTTTTAAGAAAGTTCATTATTGCTTTTAGTGAAATTATTGAAACAAAAGGATTTAATTTCTTGCTTTATATTAGATTGGGGGCATCCTTGCATTTGAAGTAGCGAAATTGCATGATTGATATTGATGAGTTTAATATATTTTGGGACATTGTGCATATGGGAATGATAAATGGTTTTCTCCTTCTCGTAGCATAGATTTCATCGAAATGAAAAGATTGCATCTTCATATCTTTGCATAATTTTTGAGTCGGTCAAAAAACCATATTGTCCACGCCATATTCCTTTTGAGTAACAACAGCCATAAAATAAAGCACTTATAAAAATTGATTAGACATTTTTATCTTTTCTGGTAGCAAACCTACATTAGATTAGTTGTAGGGCTTTGGAATAGGTGTGAAAGATAACTTTCCAAAGCTGTAAACAAACATAGTATCTTGTGATAGGGAGAGTTAAATCCGCTTACTACATTTTGTCCTGGGAAGCCCTTCTAACACAAGGTTCAAGCACTAGGTCACATTGGTGTTGGCAGAGTTACTAACCCTACTTTGTTAACATCAGTGTAGAGATTGCACGTACTACGGGGATCACTCGGAGGTATACCCACAATGATGAGTGGAAGCCTTTCGGGTTGATTCCAGGCTAGATACCCTGCCCTTGTGTGTGGATCGGATTGACAACTGTTCCCCCAGGCTTTACTATTGTTGGTGGTGACCTTAGTGGCCTATCTCTCTAGGTTCTTACACAAGGTGATTGTGGAGGGGAAAGTCTTCACGGTACCTGGAATTGACATTGATCAAACTCACTCAGGATCCTTGGAGGGTATACCCACGATTATGTGTGGGAGCTTGCACCAAGGTGTAAGTCCGTTAAGCAGGTCGTCAACGTAACTTTTCCACCCGCTCTATCTTATCCCCTTCTTACTTTGTTCCCGCGACATTGGATTTCATCACCAACTAATGCGTTCATTGTGAGAAGGTTTTGTTTGTTTGCTTGCTTCCTAGATTTTTAGCGTGTGCTGTTTGTTTTCCCTAGTGGACTCTAGGTTGGATTTATTTAATGGTGTTAGTTCCCAAAATGACCAATGAAGGAACCCCTACTCCGGGGGAACCTTTTTTTTTTCCTTCTTATGGAAACATTGGTCCTCCTCACATCACTACTTTGAGCCTTCCAGGTCTCACAATTGGATTGTCGGTGTGGTTGTTTTCCACTCAGGTAATCCCGAATGCAGCAAGTGCTTCGTTCGTAAGCACTTCCCCCCAAGAGCATCAACCTCATTTTGATCCTTCACCTTCCTCACCAGTAAAGTCTTCTTCGCCTTCTTCGCTTCCAAGGTCGCCTTCTGTTTCATCTTCTTCGTCGAGTGAAAGTTCTGAACCTAGTAACTCGGTGAATAAGAAGAAGAAGAAAAGGAAGAATAAGAAGAAGAAAATTAAGCAAGGATCAAAACCTCCAACCACTGTCAAACATGTTAAACAACTAGTTACTGTTAATCGTGTTGGGAGTGTTGATGATGTCAAGATCACCCAAACAACCCGTAAGCCCAAGTACCCCTGCAGGCATTGTAAGGGTAGCCATCTTCTCAAGGATTGCCCTAGTCTATCCAAGGTTATAGAAGTATGGTCTACACATCCTCGCCAACCCATGTCGTTAGCCTCTGAACAACATGCTGACGACCCTCCGTCAACTAGTCATGATACTGTTGGGAAGAAGAAAAGTAGAGTCAAGTTCCCATGCATGTTATGCAAAGGGATTCATATCACTCACCTTTGCCCTTGTATGGACGACACCTCGAAATTACTAGAAGACATGACTGTTTCACAGCCTCAACTTCCAGCTGCTTATCGCAAGCTTTCTCTCAACCCACCTGTAGTTGATGGAATGATCTCTCTGACCCCTTCACCGGTCAATTCGGTTGATCATGTTGTCAATCTGGTCACTTCCTTAGTTGAACCAATTGACAAAGTGGTTGATCCGATACCATCCTCGGTCAACCCCACTCTCCCGTTAGAGAGTGAAACCCAAGTGGTCGATTCGTTTCCATCTATCGACCCCATTCTCCCCTTGGGGAATGAAACCCAAGTGGTCGATCTGATCTCTCCATCGGTCGATCCTACTCTCTCGCTCGAGAGTAAACCCAATACTTCCCATGTTTTTCTCGTTGATACAGACTTTGCCATGTCAGGGGATATTCCTCCTTCTCTCGTGGAACCCCCTCCAAGTAATGAGGCCATCCATTTTAATTGGGGTGTGCTAACTGGACCTCGTCTTCCCTCTTACATTCCTTTCTAGATTATAGTACAGGTTTGTGGTCGGGACGTTACCAAAACGCTGATAGATGAAGGTTCGTCTGTTGGTATTTTGTCCTCTATTGCTTGGCAAGCATTAGGTTATCCTTCACTTGTGCCGATTATGCAGAATCTGTTAGCTTTTAACAGAAGAACTAGTCAACCTTTAGGGACCCTTCCTCAGTTTCCTATAACTTTGGGAGGGAAAACTGTCTTTATTGATGTCATGGTAGTCCAAGACCCCTTGGATTTTTCTTTACTCCTTGGGCGAGATTATGTCTATGCCATGAAAGCTATTGTGTCTACTCTTTTTCGTGTGATATCTTTCCCTCACAAGGGACGAGTTGTGAATATTGATCAACTTTCATTCATTGACCCCACCTGGATTGCCTCCTTGAATGGTTCTGGTATGCCAACCATATCACCCCCACCACAGGTCAATTATGTGGCATTGTCTCCCATGACTTCAAATCCTGATGACTTAGATCCAGTAGTTGACATGGTGATCTCTTCGATAGGGTTGATAGAGCCTGATCTCTTTACTCCTGTCACGACCCTCGACATGGTGTCTTTCCAAAGTGTGTTTCTTCCTTCCAGTGAAGACCTCTTGGAAGCCATGACCAAGTTTTGTCCCTTGAAATGGTGTCATTCTGAAGCATTGTCCTCTTGGAATCCATGATCAAGAAGAGAGTTTTTCGAGGATAGTTTTGGTGTCTCTGTGGCAACCTCATTAAAAAATGAAACATAGGTCTAGGGATTGATCCTGGATTTCCGAGGATAGTTTTTGCGTCTCTGAGGCAACCTCGTTAAAAAAATGAAACAGAGGTCTTCGAGCATAGTTCTTGTTTCTATGTCAAGCTCGTTAAAAAATGAAATAGTTTTCCCCCTCTCTATTTGAGTCAAGTCCTTCGTCTAGTATTTGAAGCTTCATTTCATTCTCCTTTGCAGTTGG
>ML779058.1:165552-186697 GCA_009831015.1 Picea engelmannii | reverse complement strand
AAGCTTGTGTAAAAATGAAACCACTTACCTCAAGTATAGTTTCCTCTGGTTCAAGCTTGTGTAAAAATGAAACCAGGTCCAAGCATAGTTTTGTTTAGTTTTTAAGCTTGTGTAAAAATAAAATCTATCCCAAGCATAGTTTTCTATGGTTCAATCTTGTGTAAAAATGAAACCACTTACCTCAAGTATAGTTTCCTCTGGTTCAAGCTTGTGTAAAAATGAAACCAGGTCCAAGCATAGTTTTGTTTAGTTTTTAAGCTTGTGTAAAAACAAAATCTATCCCAAGCATAGTTTTGTTTTGTTTTTGAAGATTGTGTAAAAATGAAAACAATCCCGAGCTTAGTCTTTGTTCTTTCTCATGCTCGTTAATACATGAGAATAAGTTACTAAGCTTAGTCTTTGTTCTTTTTCATGCTTGTAAATCAATGAGAATGTAACCGAGTATACCTTTATCACTTTTTCGGACTCATAAAGGTTATACGAAAAAGGAACCCCCTAGAGTCCTCTTTAAGCTCTTTTTAGACTCTCTAAACATGAAAAGATTGCCGAGCGACTTGCTATTTTCATGCTCGATAAAGTATTTGAAGTATGTGTCTTTCGAGCGATAGTTTAACCCTTTTTCGGTCTCGTTGGACTACTGTACGAAAAAGGAACCGAGAGAGTTCTCTTTTAAGTGTTTTTCCAAACTCTATAATCTTGAAAAACCTTTGAGTTTTCTTTCTTTGGACTCATAAAACAAACATTGAAAGGCCCATATGGGACATGAGTTCTCTTTAAGTGTTTTTCAGACTCTCAAAACATGAAAAACCCCCGAGTTTTCTATCCCTGGACTCGTTAAACAAACATCGACAGACCCGTAATGGGACCGAACCACTCCTTCCTAGGGTTCGATAAACATACTCCGAGGGACTCGTTCGAAGGATGAGCTTACATAAACAAGCATATGTGATCCTCTTCAAGCTTGCGTAAAAATAAAGAGGTACTCGCCAGAAATGGTGGGGGGAAAAATGAGGAAAGAAATGTATCTAAACCTGTATTCCATGGAAGAGTCACTTTTGAACATGACATCCTTTCACTCGCCTTGTGTCTAGGTTGGAAAATCCACCTGTCTCCTGATCATACTCCTATAAGATTACAAATTGGTCTGTGATCCTTGTTGTTGAGTGAGTGTTTCCAAGACAATTGTCATGTCGTCAATATGTTCAAAGAGATGCCCAACCTAATAAAGCCTTCTATTGCGTCAACCATTTCTGTAGTCCATAAGCCTTCTATTGTGTCAGTCATCCCTAAGTCAGTCCCGAATCACTTGTTACTCTAATATACATCAAATCTTGTTACTTGTTTCGTGTCATTGATATGGGATACATTAAGGACCTCCTGTGACGAGTCTTTTCCTGTCGACTTCAATTCATTATCTAGGAATTAGACTTAGAAACTAATTGGTACCTTGGAACTTGCATGCCTCAATGGCAGGTTTCCTCACTTTCGACAGTGGGTTTTCATAATTGACCCCTGATTGGAAGATTCCACCGAGTGTTTGACTTCAGCTCATTTATTCACATTCGTTGGATTGTACTAGTGTACCTTGGGAGTCATTGTCATTAATGGTGATTTCCCTTGCACTTGTTAATGGTATACACTAATGACCGGTAATCAAGTGGTTTCTACCATGTTCGACTTCAACACATGTATTCACATGGTTAGATTCGTACTATAGAGTGGCGGAGATGAAGACCCTAGATATTTTCTAACAGATCCAGGTTGCGTTGGAGTATATTCAATGTACTGTTGCATAGATCCACATTGTATGTCTGGTGGCTATGTTCAAATTTGAGTCTTTAACACATAGATCCATAGTGTATTTTTGGTGGCTATGTTCAGATTTGAGTCACAATGGCATGAATCCACAGTGTATGTTTGGTGGCCATGACCTATCTTAATTGACATGGATTTTCGCGTGTCGACATTTATGCTTTATTCTGAGTATGGGAATGCCTACCTCAGTGATGATATATTATTGTACTGCATTTCCTTATTTGTTGGCAAGTTTCCGACCGACTGTTCCTTGTTCCCTACACACACTCGACAAAGTATTTCATCTATCACTCTTTTCTAACTTCATACTTTGGGGGGCTCTCTGTTACACATTATTTTCGTCATCCCTATGATCGTTAATGATGTAAACCTATTTGTTGCCTTCAGAGGGGTCAGTGGCCTGAGTTCCTGAAGAGAGAAGGCAGAAGAACTTTTCCTGAGAAAAGAAGTTGCATTTTCCTATGTAAAAACCTTATAAAAAAGGATGTTTGGAGGTTGCTATATAGGCAGGGTGTGAGAATGAACAATTCTCGCAGGTTGCACTATAGTCAGGGTGCGAACAGTTCGCATGTTGCACTATAGCTAGGGTGCGAGAATGCCAACACGTGGGAAAAACGAGCGTTTTCTTGAATCTTCTAGAAGGAGAAGCTTCTATGGTGAGGTGGCATCCGAATGGTTTGGATCCTACTCGTTTTCATGATTTAGTGGGATCATCCTAACCTCCTCACCTTATCTTCTTCAGCTTATAAAAGGAGAGGAGTTCTCATGGAGAAAGTTAGCTTTTGGTTGGCTTGGAATTATTAGCTTGGTTGGAGTGGCTTTGAGATTTGCTTTGTCAAGACAGATTGTGAGTAGCTATCAAATCTATGGTCTCAGAATCCTTGGATCAAGAAGTGTGTGGGGAACGAAGGATAGTTGGAAGGGACCTTACGACATCAAGGCTCAGGTTGTAATCTCTCTTTCATATTTAATTTAATATAGTGATATGTCTCTTTCCCATAAAGCTAATATCACTTTATTACATAACTCCTTGATCATATGTATAGATTAGCTTTTGAATATATTGAGTTGTCTTCATTTCGATTGGTTTGTTTTGTTGTGGTCTGAATGATACAAGAGCATTGGAGAAAAGCTTGGAACAACAGAGATCTAAGGAAAGTGTTCATAAGGTATGTCCATGATCCTCATCTCTCAGTTCATTCAATAGGCTAGATCTAGGGAAAGTGTATTATTCTGTCATGTTTTGTTCTAGATCCAGGTGGATCTAGGGAGATCGGTTTATGTCCGCACTTACGGATTTATCCCGAAACAATAATGTAACAGAGAATAAGAAATATAAGTTGAATATGTGACCAAGATACAATGAAATAATGATTTGAGTCCTCCTAGGTCTTCAGTAGTAGCACCCAAGTGCATACAAGATCAATTAATTTCCCTTGAAGTTTGAATGCCTTATAATCTAGAGGAGATTCTCCCAAACTGGTTGTAGCCACCTAAGAAATTAAACCTCCCTCAAGAAATCCCCCAAACCCCTAGAGAACACTGCCAAATTGTATATCAGGTGATGTAGAATACCAATGGAAAGATCCCATTGTCAAAACTTCAGATCTAGCCTTGTAACTCACTATATCCTCAATGGACAATGCGCCCCTCTTCAGAAATTTGTTCCATGGAAATAATAAAATAACAAACAGGGTAAATCCTCCAATAGAAGGTGAGGAATGGTGCCCTGGACCTAGAAAACACTCTAGATAAGATATTTTCCTTAGATCACCATCCTTCTCCTCAAATCGAACTAATATCCTCCAAACAGTGTGTCCCTCTTGCATAAAACCTTTAGAACTGTGCCCTATATCCTTCTTCCACTATACATATTAACATGTGGCTGAATAGAATGGTGAGGGAGGAATCTTTCACCTCCTTGTCCAAGCTTGGACTAGAAACAAAGGGATATTTCACCTCCTCGCTGGTCTCTAGGGTTTGTTCTCCCAAAACCCTCAAAACATCTAAGCTGAAGAACTCAAGATGTAAAGTGTAAAAATGACAAGAGTGAGGAGAGAGGTTCCCTCTTTTTTATTGTATACTCTAGTGTCTAATTTTCACTTAAATTATTATCTTGGATTCTAAAGTCATTTTCTTCACTTTTCCTCATATTAGTCACTTAACTTTTTTTTTCCTTTTTTCCCAAAGTCGGTTTAATAATATAACATTTATCCTCATAGTGATTAATTTGGTGCCTCTTAGTCCCATTTTTCTCATAAGACTATAGTATAAATGGGACCTCTAAAATCCTGAGTCTCTCTAAGCCTCTATCAAGAGGAGGGGGACATTACATATACCATGCTTGAAAAAACAGGGTATTCCAATAGAGGACAAACATCTTCAGTAACTAGTCACACAACTAGATCAAAGATAAACACAATGATGTGTTTACATGGTTAAAAACATTGAAGAGGGAAACCATCCATGACCCCAACCAACATGGCCACTTGAGGAAATATATAAATGAAAAAGAAAAATATTTTAAAAGAGATTTTCTCACAATCAACCATTAGCAAAAAACCCTCCATGATCTTTAAATAGAGATTTTGGACCAATGGGGTGTTAATCCATGTATCAATGCATTCATTAATATCGAGGAGAATATGATTTGTTGGATAAGTCTATGTCTAGAACATATCATGATCGTCATATTACATAACTACAAATGCATACCAATGCATACTAAAGAAACACAGTTAGAAGCAAACTTTTACCTAAAGACACATTAGACCAAGTTGATCCTAACTAACTACTAAGTGGCTAAATATCCTAACAGATTGAGTGTAGCTTTTTACAATGAAATTTCCATCCATAAGAGTGTGTCTAGAAAATATGAAATATTTGGAGATTAATGCTAGAGTATTGGTTTTTCCATCATTATTTACTTGTTTTTTCCATCCTCTTTTCATTTTCTAGTATAAGTTTGTATTTCATATTTGTGAGTGAGAAAGAAAGATACATTTAAATCCATCCATACACCAGATATTTGAAAGATAAAGAGGAAATGGATCAAGAAAAACAATCAATGCTTGAACATGCATACTTCACTTGAGAACTTGAAATTGTCGAAGTTGTACATCAAACATCACATTTCCCATACACAAGCTCATTATGTTATTTTATGTATTAATAGTAGAAGGAAGTAGATAGTTTTAACAAATAGTACATTGTTGAATTGAAACTCGTGCTTGGGTATTTCATTAATCATGTTCACAAACATGTTGAGCATTGGTTGTTTATTTCTTTTTCATTGGTTTCACCATGGTTAAGGGTCGTTATGAGAACAACTCACGTTCCTAAAATCCCAATATTACCAAAAATGGTGAGGGATAATCTAAGATGGTATACAACCGATATAAGTCTATCATTAATACTTGGGACCTCTCATTCTACCTACTTATGTTGAATCTAAATAACACTAATTTCGAGGACTAAATGAAAGTAAGTAATTTAAAGGGTGGGTCCTTGTACAATGAGTATGTGATCAAATGCATCACTTGTATAAAATAAAAGAGGAGGATAATGTTGAGAGGAAATTAGTTAAAATGTTTAAAAAATACCTTTGAAAAGTGGTAAAACCAAATTTATCTCCCTATACATGCTAACCCACTATGTAGAAACGAAAACCAATATGGTTGTATTCTAGTGTGAAATACACATATATGCAATTAGATCATTGGTGTTAAACACCACCAAGTGGACTTGTTTTAGGATACTTCCCACTCTAGCATTGGTTATGGGAGAATCTTTCACATATAACTATAGGATGATTTCCAATTTGAATGATTTTGGATAGTTGTTTGGTCAAATTAATTATGTGGGATAAGTTGGGACTTCATCAAGTTTGGTCTCTTAAGTATACCATCAACAAGAATATTAAGACATAGGAAGTCTTACCCAACCACTCTAATGATCAAGCATGTTTGTATGATGGATTTAATATTTTAAATTAATCAAATTTCAAGGATTTCAAGACCTTAAACAATTAGTGGAAATTACTCAACCTGGGATAGGTTACTTAAAGAATCCAACAAGACACCTAAATACGTTTCATTTATGCCCATTTGAGGAATATGACATTGAACATATGTGAAACTTAATAGGATAATGCACCTAAATTACGTTTCATTTATGCCCATTTGAGGAATATGACATTGAACATATGTGACACTTAATAGGATAATGGATGTAATGAACCTTCAATAACATTATCATCAGGTTGAAGTGTACATAAGTAGTGGTGCATGCATTACACATAATTTAAGAGTTTGCTTTATAGATCTTTTAAATCCTCAATTGTTGAATTTTCTTAAGATATATCAATATTATTGCAATTGAAATGTGGCATAAATATTTCCATGATTTAAAAAACAAATGTATACATAATACCAAAAGTAAAACTATTGTTATATGGTAGTAATAATGATGGCATTTCTACTTTCAATCACTTCACTCACACATGATAATAATTAATGAAATGAGTGATTTATATTAACCAAATAAGAATACAAAATATGATTTCTTTAATTCTCAATACCTGGCATTAACCAAATAAGCATATTAACCAATAAGCATACATAATACGATTTCTTCAATTCTCAATACTAACGTTCAATGTTACACATACAAGATGGGAATTGCATTAAGCTACAAAATGATTTCTAATATAGTTGGTTTAACATATATCAACTAATGTCTTGTTTCCAAGTAGGGTTACCCAATGGACAATCTATTAACATGATGATATTAATTAGATGAGTTGATACTTATTGTGTTTATAGATTGATAGGGGTAAATCATCATCATAATCATTCATCAAAATCAAATAAACAAACACTTCAATTAATAAAATGCATGCCATCTATCTATCTATCTATCTATCTATCTATCTATCTATCTATCTATATATATATATATATATATATTTCTAATGGAATAAATCGTGGGAAACCCCAGAGTACTTCCCCACATTTTGTGAATGGTAAACAGGGTGAATATTATCAAGAGAAACAATAATTGGTCGATGATTTGACCCCAAGACCTTATTCATAATAACCACAACACTTAACCACTCGAGTTAACCCACCGAATTACACACACACACACACACACACACACACACACACACACATAAGTGGCTCAACTATACATTGTTTTACAAAATGACACTCAATGGTCACTCATTGATGACAACTATCCTCACCACTATCAGGTGCATCCTAGAAGTTGATATTTCTCCTCTTACTGAAAGCAAGAGATCAAGTATTTTTACATCTAGGTTTGGTTCATATCTTCGAAGGATGGACAAAGAACTAACATTAGATTATAATTATTTTTCCACAATGAATTAACACACTTACAAAATGATACTTTATAATTCAATCCAATAAAACTCATTGTGGATGATATTGTCAGTGACAAGGGTATTTCCCTTCTTCACGACCATAACCTCTCTGTTATGTCTTCCTATAGTAGCTAGAATATTTAATGCATGAAATTTAACCAAAAATTCATAAAATCAATTACATTCATAATACATAAATAATTCATCAAGGAATGATATCACAATGAATAACTTATGCCATGATGGAGATTAGTTAGTAGGTGTATCACTCAGATGTACAATATTCTCCGAGGAAACATCTGTTGTCACATAAAATATGGTATCCACATTAGATGATGGATATGGGTATGCATGAGGGTGAAGTGGTGTCACCACAGTGGATGGAATGATGTAGGATGCAACACAACATATTGTTCAGTGGCATACAAGTGTAGTCATTAAGGATGGATGCAATGAAAAATTTTGTGGTGATGGGAAGTGATAAATGCCAAAATATTATATGGGGGATGGAAGTACCCTGGGGAGGGGAAGTGGTGTCTGAAGAGCTAGGGAAGGGTTGCCAAGGATTGTACTTTCCCTATAGCCTGGAACAAATGATGGGAGGAATGTGGGTAGTGGTAAATGGTATGATAGTGGTACTAATGACATGGAAATCAATTAACCAACCTACATACACATGTATAATATTTTTACTATTACAAAAATGTCAAATTCAACCAAAATAAGATAACAAATTTCACATTTAAACAAGATTTCAATCCACACACAATTCGTAGGAAGGGGGCGATATATTCATTCTAGATGGACATGGTTACTCACTATGTGAAACCGCAACCTATAGAAACACAACAACATTATATTTTATTTATCATAAACATTCTATAGAAACACAACAACTATCTTATACACATATCAAAATAGTAGTAGATCAATGAGATTGCTAAAGAATAAGAAAATAGTTGTGAATTTATCAAAGGTCACGTTCAACACACTAATACACAATAGTTTATAGAAATGATTGATTTTTGTGGTAGTCCTAAAAAATATACGTGTGGAAGAGTTGGTGTGCAACATTGAACCTTTCCTCATATAAAAAAATATAAAATATTGAAGTGTTTAAGTAGAAATGCATGGTAGTGCTAAGATACTCTAAACCACCAAAATGAAATGTGTCTAATGATGGTAGAAATGATCTGTGGGATTTGAGAAATTATAAATACATTAATATACCCAAGGCTAGCAAGGGGAATGTCACTATCATAATGGATGAGATAGATTACCATAAAAAACTAATGGAGAATCTCACATGTGGAAGCTATAGAGTAATCAATAAAGACCCTGGGAACAAACTAGTGTTGTGTATTGTCCACATTAATCAATTGTTCATCCCTTATTGAATCAATTAATAAGAAGGTCCCTCCAAATAATTTCATCATGAATCAAATATATGGTGGACCCAATATTCAAAAATATGGAATCACCTTAATACCAACTATAAAAATCATAGGATCTTTGACTTACTCTCTAGAAACATTTCTTGCTAAGTTATTGATCCTCCTGTTTGGAAATACAGACACTTTTTAAAGGAATCATCATCCTTTGTAAAATGTATCAAAATACAAAATGTAGAATATGATGAAATTCTAGTAAGCTTTGACAGTGTGTGTCTATACACCAAGGTCCTAGTGGACCATGCCAATAATTTCATAGAAGACACCATAGCCATTGAAACTGCTAAATTGGTGAAGAATATGCCTTAAGTTAGCATATTTCAACTACAAAGGAAATATGTATGAGCAAATTTATGGCATAGAGATAGGTCCCCACTATCACCAGTAGTTGGAAACATATACATGGAGCAATTTGAAGTAAGGTATTTAATGTAATATCCCCAAACCAAGCCCCGGTTGTAATTATGAATTGTAACATGTTTTGAAGGCTAGTGAGCCAAGTGTTATTAGCTAGGAGGCTTATGTGCTTATTAGGACAGAGAGCCTAAATGTTAAAGGCCAGGATATTTTTTTGTACATGTAAGTATTCATAATTATTAATATAACAGCATCGTTGTGTGTAGACCAACCACAAAGAAACAATTATGGGGGACCAAGCTCCACTAGGTTGGGTAAGGGAAGGGGGATGAGAGGCTAGGAGAAAGGGGCTAAGATTGAGGGCTTAACCCAAGGGAATATTATAATGTATTTCCTGAAAATAATAAAGTTGGGAAATAAACCCTGATATCCTAAGTTCCTTTGGGAAAAGGGAACGAACTCCAAGTGGAGAGGAACACGCTTCATGAGCACCATGTGTCAGCCCATGCACATGAAAATATAAGTGGGAATTTTTACTATTTTGGATCCTTTTTCCATTTTGTACCAGTGCAACCAACAAACACACAGGAACCCTGGAATGCCATTGTTTAATTTCCCCAACCACTTGAACCTCTGCAACAAGCCGAATTTATACCCTTGTTGCACCTGTACCCTGCAGGTTTCCTACATATTTATCCATCATTATCGTTCCCACGTCCATTTTTTGTTGTTTCCATCACCATGCTTGTGTGTTGAGGAGCGAAAGTGGAGAAGTGGGTTGTTAGGCCCATCGATAGAAGAGGCAGGTTGTTAGGCCTGTGAACAACTCTCCCTAGGTGAGAGAATGTGGATAGAAGAAATAGGTTGTCATACCTGTGAGCAACTCTCTCCAGGTGACAGAGTGTGCTGAGGAAGTGAGTTCTCCTAGAGGGAGTCCAGTAGTAGCTAAAGAGCTCTAAGAATTCCATCAGACTTGTTGCTGAAGCCCTGGAAAGCGAGGTTGATGTCGACGCCCGCAACCTCTCAACCCGCAGGTCAGAAGGTCCACGTCAACAAAGGATCTTTTCTTTCCTACTGGCCCAAAGAACTCTAAAATGTCTCTTCTATTTCCCTATCGGGAAATTTTCACCCACAGTAAACTTTCACTAGATCCCCTCTTTGTACTTGGGAGATCAGACTTCGCAACTTCGTGAATCCATTGGTCACGCGATTGACTCTCAGATCTTCGAAACCCGAAACCCGTCAACACTGACCCTTCTCTTTTCTTTTCAAGGATTTCCCTATCGCGATTTCGATGGTCACGAAGTCGAGTAACTTGCTTCCCCGACTCCCAAATCCCGATTTGTCGAACCTCTGATTCACACGCGAGCTTTGACTTTTCAACACCACTTCACTTCATCGGCATTTCGGACTTTGCAATATCACGAATCCAAATGCAATGTTTTCTTCGGAACTTCACTTTTCGAAACCCCAAAGTAGTCTGCCACCTATCCACTCGTTGTCTCCTTCGTGGCCTACACAATCCTTTTAGCTTTCGGGATATTGCGTTTCGTGATTTCGTGATTCCCGTGGCAATGTTTATGGGACTTCCACCCATGAAAACCCAATACAATAAATCCACGTGTAAATCCAATGTCTTTGTGACTTGGATCTACGGTCCTACTCCTCCTGAGCTTTTAACCTCTCAAGAATACTCGTCGTATCTCCCTTGCCCCTCCGTGAGATCTAACGGTCCATGGAAACTCGTGAATTCTTCTCAGAGAATTCCGACCGTCCGTCTCTTCCTCTGAAAACTGCCTGGGTTCGACGTCGCTACGCCTTCAACGACCCTTGAAGACTTCGAATACTTCTGAACATTCCTCGCCTCTGCGTCTTTCAGAAAAAACACACTTTCATGCACTCCTTGCAGCAGATTTTCAAACACTTTCAAAGGTTTGAATTCCTTCGACCCTGCGCACACCTGCAGTAGCAGTCTTTCAATACTTCTCTCAGGTCTGCAACCCTGAGGTTTCACTCGGCCTACGCACTCCTTGCATGGCTCCTGTGCCCAACTGCACCTTTTATGTGAATGAGAAAAAAAGCTATCTCTCCTATGTTTTCAGAGACAATCTCTGAACCCTTTGTCAACGCACTCCTTGCGGACACTTCACTGCACTCCTTGTAGGAACTCTTGCTCAGATAGAGAAACAATTGAAACTCATTCCATTACCCTTTCCTCTCAGATTTCATCATTCATCCAGAAATTATTCATACATAGCATAAAAGAAATTGCATGACAGAATGAGTAAAACATTCATGAGCATAACTTTCAAAGATGCATACACATAGAATATATGAACACCATGAGTCTGAATCGCAGCTTTATTTGTATTAATTCAGAACTTTTGTACATGGAGTCTGCTACACAGTCCTATTCTTCTCTCTATGCTCTTCTTCATGCTAATGTTACAATACACAATGAGGTTGTCTATATCCTGTTTCCCTCTTGCGCTCTAAAACTGTCTAATCTAGAATTGAATTCTATCTACTTTACATTAACTACCATAAATGCCTTCTACCTACTAAGGACGAGAGCAATCGCTCAAAGTCCATTTACATTATACAAGTGCGCTTCTTCTTAATGAATTCATTTAAGATTGTGCATCAACTCCAAGGTAATTTTCAAAATTTACGCTGGCGCTTGTCCAGTTGTCTTTTGCTTCCGCGCTGGCTCGCTTGATGTTGGCGATGCTCCTGCATCATACTCCTTGGCTTGAAAAAATTTATGGGCTCCTTTCCATGAGCTCACGCACTATGCATCCATGCTTCTGTATCTCTGCTTCATTCTCCCAGCTGGCATCTTCAACTGGATGGCCCTTCCATTTGACCAAATACTCAAAGTATTGTTTCCGCCTAGTCTTCTTACTTACTCTTTTATCTAGTATGCACTCCATTTGCGGCTTCTCTGCAACTGGAATATGCTTTTTCCACTGGATCACTAGCTATTCATTTCCTATCCCTTCTTCCTCAGCTTTATATGGGTACAAATCCAAGATATTGAATATCGGAGAAATTTTGATCCCATTGGTTAATTCAATCTCATAAGCATTCATCCCAAATTTCTTCAAGACCCTACATGGTCCGATTTTCTTCATCTTCAACTTATTATATGTTCCTCTTGGAAACCTTAAATTTCTCAAATGTGCCAGAACCAAGTCACCAACCTCAAACTGAAGTTGTCTCCTATCTTGATCTGCCCTGCGCTTGTATTCCTGGCTTGAATTCTGCAATCGCTCCTTCACCCAGCTGTGAAGTTCCTTCATCGCCTCTACGAAATCTTCTACACTAGCGCTCCTAGTTGAATTTTGTTCTGAATCTCCCAGTTCATAAATTCCTCTCAGCTGCATGCCATAGACAACCTGAAATGGACTTTGTCCGGTGCTCCTCTTAACTGAGTCGTTATAAGAAAACTCTACCTATGGTAATATGTGGTCCCACTGGCTGTGGTGCTCTGTCACAAGGGTTCTCAACAAGTCTTCTAGAATCCTGTTTACCACTTTTGTCTATCCATCCATCTGAGGATGATACGTTGAACTAAACAACAAGTTAGTTCCCATCTTCTTCCATAAGGTTCTCCAAAAATTCCCTATGAACTTTGTATCTCGATCCGAAACTATGCTCTTTGGCAAACCATGAAGTCGAATGACCTCTTTGAAAAACAGATTCGCAATGTGAGTTGTGTCACTAGTTTTCTGACATGGAATGAAGTGTTCCATCTTGGAAAATCTATCTACTACCACAAAGATTGAATCAAAACCTCTTTGCATTATTGGCAACCCCAATACGAAATCCATGTTGATTGCATCCCACGACCTTTCAAGTATGGGAAATGGTTGATAAAACCCCGCATTCCGTCTTCTTCCCTTCGAGTACTGGAAAATTTTGCATCTGTCCACGAATATCTTGACATATTCTCGCATTCTCGGCCAAAAATATGACTCATTCATCTTTGTGAACATCTTGTCGTGGCCAAAGTGTCATGCTAATCCACCACTGTGTTTCTCTTTGAGCAGATTCTCCCTCATGGAGCATTTCGGAATACACAGTTGATTACCTCTAAACATTAATCCTTCCTAGATCATGTATTCTATCCATTGGCTTCTATCCCTGAGAATTGGATTCTCAGTTTCTTCATACATCTCCTTAAAATCTTGATCATTTGCGTACATGTACCTGAGATCATCAAAACCTAACGTTTTGACTCGGAACTACTGCAACAGCAAACACTTCCTGCTTAAAGAATAAACAAATTTGTTAGTAGTACCGGAAATATATTTAATCACGAATGTGAAATTTTTCATATATTCCACCCATTTGACATGTCTCTGATTCAACTTTTCCCATTGAGTCACAATCTGTAGTGCATGATTGTCACTATATAAGACAAACTCCTTTGGGATCAAATAATGCCTCCATTTCCTCAATGCCTGGATGATAGCATAGAACTCCTTGTCATATGTGGAGTAATTCACCTTTGCTTCATTCAGTTTCTCACTGAAGTATGCTATCGGTTTGTCTTCTTGACTCAATACTGCCCCTATTGCGAATCCACTTGCATCACATTTCACTTGAAATGTCTTTCGGAAATCCGACAACACCAAAACTGGTTGTTCCGTAATCTTCCTCTTCAACATATTAAAACTCTTCTCAGCCTCTTCTGTCCAGTGAAAAGACTTGTGTCTTTTCTTCACTGTATCCATCATCATTGCGCTAATTCCACTGAAATTCCTGATGAACTTTCGGTAGAAACTAGCCAATCCATGAAAACTTCTCACCTCAAAGATATTCTTCGGTGATGGCCAATTCTTGATTACCTCCACCTTGTCTGGATCCATCCTCAACTCATCTGCAGAAATAACAAATCCCAATTAAATGATCTTTGTCTTCATGAAGTAGGACTTCTTCATATTTATCAATAGCTTCTCCTACTGTAACCTCTGCATCACTGTAGCCGAATGATTCAGATGCTCTGCTACTATTTTACTGTAAACCAATATGTCATCCAAATACACAATGACAAATTTTTCGATGAACTCCTTTAGGACTTCATTCATCAACTTCATGAAGGTACTTGGCGCATTTGTTAAGCCAAATGGCATAACAAGCCATTCATACAACCCTTCATTTTTTTTTAATGTTGTCTTCCATTCATCACCTTCTCTCATGCGGATTTGATGATAACCACTTTTCAAATCAATCTTTGAAAAATACTTTGCTCCACTCAAGAAATCCATCAAATCATCCATCCTTGGCAATGGAAATCTATACCTGATGGTTATCTTATTAATCTCCCTCGAGTCAGTACACATCCTCCAGCCTCCATCTTTCTTTGGACTGAGTACTATTGGAATAGCACATGGCCTCAAGCTTTCCCTGACCAATCCTTTGTCCAATAACTCCTGGACCTATCTTTTGACTTCTTCATTCTTTGGCAGCATCAATCTGTACGCAGCTTTATTTGGCAAACTGGCTCCTGGTATGAGATCAATATGATGACTCACACTTCTAATCGGTGGCAATGAACGAGGTAATTTGTCCACTACTATGTCAGCAAACTCTTCCAGAAGTTCCTGAATCTCTTCTAGTAAATCATCCACTCTTGTGCTAATCAAAACAATCTTTGGTTTCCTGACCACTATGAACTGTGGATCCTCCTTCTTCTTAACCTTTGTAAGAAGTTCCTTCCCACTCATGAGAAGTACTATGTTTCTTACTTCCAGCTTCACCTCCTTATCCTTAATTGGAAGCAACATGTGTGTCCTCCCATTCTTCTCTAAGGTGTATGTGTTCATTCTCCCATCATGAATCACATTCCTGTCATATTGCCATGGTCTACCTAGCAATTAATGACAAACATCCATAGGAATGACATCACATAATATCTTATCATTATATCCTCCTATCTTGAATTCAACTAAACACTTCTTAGTGACAGTTACTTGATGTCCTTTTTGTAGCCACGAGATTCTATACGAGCTTGGATGATCGATCGTCTCCAGCTCCAGCTTCTCTACCATCTCTGTAGAAACAAGATTATCTATGCTACCACTGTCTACAATGACCTTGCCTACCATGTTCTTGGTCTTGCAAGAAGTTCGGAAAAGTCTGGTCCTTTGGACTAAACTCTCCGCCTCCTTCTCTAGTGTCAAAAGAGATTTCCGCATCATCAGCGATATTCCGCCTTCAGTGTCTTCTGCCTCAACATCCAACCTCTGTGCTTCGGCGATGTGAGCTTCTCCACCCTCCTCCTTTTTATCTGGACACTCGTAAGACTTGTGCCCATTCTTTCCACATGTGAAGCATGTTATTACTCCACCTCTTCCTCTTCCTCTACCTCTAGTACGAGGAAAAGTATTGTTATCATCATAATATCCTCTCTTCTCAGTATGTTTCCATCTCTTTTCAGCATATTTCCCTCGCTGTGAGGTTCCACCTCTCTCAGTTCAAGTCTGAGGTTTCTTCCAATCCTCCTTGGACTTCTGATATTTATCTTGGGAAATTGATTTGCCTCTGGGCTGACTTCTGTCTCGGCCTCTCTGACCTTGCTTTCGGCTCAGATTCTCTTCTTCTTTCAGAGCCATCTGATAAGAATCTTCCACCGTTCAGATGGTTACTATGCTCATCTCATCCTGAATGTCATATATTAGACCATTCATATATCTAGCAACCTTTTCATCATCGCTCTGTCGATGACCTGCCCTGATGTTCAGTTTATAGAATTCCTCAGTGTATTCTTTCACTGTCATCATCTTTTGTCTCAGGTTCTGCATCCTCCTGAACAGAGTAATTTGATAATCTATGGGAATGAACTTCGTCTTCATCTTCGCGATCATTCTGTCCCATATTTTGATCTTCTGCTTGCCTTTGCAGCGTCTGTCAGCTTGTAGTTCATCCCACCACAATGTTGCATGTCCCTTTAATCTTATGACAACATGCTTGACTTTCTTGTCTTCTTCGATATCTTCATAGTCAAAGTATGTGTCTAGGGATATAATCCAGTCTAGAAGCTCCTCTGCATCCAGATTTCCCTCATAAACTGGAATGTCCATCTTCGCTCTTGCACCCATCCTTGCAATAGCTCTAATCAAACGTTCATTTGATGCATCTTCAGCTGCAACTTCTTCTTCATGTTCAGCCTCAATCTCACTTTCGGAATAACTAAGATCCCCAGCACTAACTGTATGTTTTTGTGTTATCTCCATGTCTTCAAGTCTGGCTCGTAGATCACATATCTCTCTCTCCAAAGCTGGATCTGTCATCTGCCTGCCTCTTCTTCTTGGAATTTCCCTATCCTCTGGTGGATCAGGTGTTTTCCTATCCCTTCTCCTTGGCGGCATGGTGAAATCTCTTTTTCTCTGCTATAGAAAGCAAAGAACCTTTCTGTGCTCTGATACCACTTGATGTCAACACCCGCAACCTCTCAACCTGCAAGTTGGAAGGTCCACGTCAACACAGGATCTTTTCTTTCCTACTAGCCCGAAGAACTCTAAAATAGCTCTTCTATTTCCCTATCGAGAAATCTGCACCCACAGTAAACTTTTGGTAGATCCCCTCTTTGTACTTGGGAGATCAGACTTCTCAACTTCGCGAATCCATTGGTCACATGCTTGACTCTTAGATCTTTGAAACCTGAAACCCGTCAACGTTGACCCTTCTCTTTGCTTTTAGGGGATTTCCCTATTGCGATTTCAAAGGTTGCGAAGTCGAGTAACTTGCTTCCCCGACTCCCGAATCTCGATTTGTCGAAACTCCGATTCACACGCGATCTTTGACTTTTCAACGCCACTTCACTTTATCGACATTTCGGACTTCACAATATCGTGAATCCAAATGCAATGTTTCTTCAGAACTTCACTTTCTGAAACCCCTAAGTAGTCTTCCACTTGTCCACTCGCTGACTCCTCCGTGGCCCACACAATCCTTTTAGCTTTCGGGATATCGGGTTTTGTGATTTCGCGATTCCCGTGGAAATGTTTATGGGACTTCCACCTGCGAAAACCTGATACAAGAAATCCATGTGTAAATCCAACGTCCCTTGTGGCTTGGATCTACGGTCCTACTCCTCCTGAGCTTTTAACCTCTCGGGAATACTCATTATATCTCCCTTGTTCCTCTGTGAGATCTAACGGTCCACGAAAACTCGTGAATTCTCCTCATAGAACTCCGACAGTCCGTCTCTTCCTTTGAAAACTGCCTGGGTTTGACGTCGCTATGCCTTCAACGACCCTTGAAGACTTTGAATCCTTCTGAACACTCCTCGCAGAAGATCTTTCAGAAAAAACACACTTGCACGCACTCCTTGCAGAAGATCTTCAAACACTTTCAAGGGTTTGAATTCCTTCGACCCTGCGCACACCTGCAGCAGTAGTATTTCAATACTTCTCTCAGGTCCACAACCCTGAGGTTTCACTCGTCCTGCACACTCCTTCACGGCTCATGTGCCCAACTACACCTTTTATGTGAATGAGAACAAAAGCTATCTCTCCTGAGTTTTCAAAGACAATCTTTGAACCCTTTGTCAACGCACTCCTTGCAGGAACTCTTTCTCATATAGAGAAACAATTGAAACTCGTTCCATTACCCTTTCCTCTCAGATTTCAACATTCAACCAGAAATTATTCATACATAGCATAAAAGCAATTGCATGACAGAAAGAGTAAAACATTCATGAGCATAACTTTCAAAGATGCATACACAGAGAATATATGAACACCATGAGTCTGAATCACAAATTTCTTTGTATTAATTCATAACTTCTATACATGGAGTCTGCTACACAGTCCTCTGCTTCTCTCTATGCTCTTCTTCATGCTAATGTTACAATACACAATGAGGGTGTCTATATCCTGTTTCCCTCTTGCGCTCTAAAACTGTCTAATCTAGAATTGAATTCTATCTACTTTACATTAACTACCATAAATGCCTTCTACCTACTAAGGATGAGAGCAATCACTCAAAGTCCGTTTACATTATAAAAGTGTGAGTCTTCTTAATGACTTCATTTAAGATTGCACATCAACTCCAAGATAATTTTCAAAATTTACGCTGGCACTTGTCTAGCTGTCTTTTGCTTCCGCGTTGGCTCGCTTGATGTTGGCGATGCTCCTGCATCAGAGGTAGAGAAGTCGATGGACTGTGTGATAGTGAAGGTGTATACTCCTGGGGTGGACATGCATGTGGGGAATGAGAGTCTGTGAGCAGTGGGCGTAATTGGATCCTTGGAGGAAATCCTTCCTTTTTTACTGTGCATCTTTCTGTTGTCCCTGCCTAGCCTAGGAATCCCTTTCCCGATGGATTTTAGTCCCATATTGGGGGTGACCCACTACTGAGAGTGATGAGAAACGTGGTCTAAGGATGGGAGGTTCATGGAAGGTCTGCACGCAGTTGGTGTACTTCAATTAAGAGATAAGTATATTTTTTGTGCTTAATGGTTAAATGATGTATTTAAGTGCATGTCTGTGATTCTTGTAATAATATCATGTGTTTTGTTGCATGTATGTTTCCATATTATCTCTTTTATTTCTTGTTAATTTTATATGTGAATATTTCCACAAAAGAGCTATGTCTGAGGTGACGTTACCCAACCTGTTGGTGGCTAGGGATGTTACAAATTTATATTAGAGAAAAAGATGTTTACTCAGTAATGTTGTCCGACCTGTTGGTGGTCGGGGACATTACAAAATGGTATCAGAGCTGATGGTTTCAACACTGAGCCTGGATGGGTCATGTAAGTGGTTAATGAAACAAAGGTTTCAAAGTGAATTATTGTCAAAACGGACAAAATATGAGGTAAGAGCATCCCTGGGTGCCAAGAGAATACCTTGGTCGTGTTATGAAGCTTAGGAGGTATAACGGTTTATGGAATGGTAAAAGAGAAAAAATCCACAACAACCATTGTGTTGGGCTGTAAGGTTTGAATTTGGGGCGTAAGATCCGCATAGGGGAAAGGCCAACTTTTTCCAGTCGTTAGATATGGAAAATGGTGCATAGGATTGAACCTCCAATTCCTTCGGACTTCATGACTTCAGTGAAGTCTATGTGTTATACAAAAAAAGGGGTCAAAGCCCGAAGTCCCGAAGTCCGAAGTTAATCCAGACCGTTCATCAAAAGGGACACGTGTCAGCAGATTGTCTTGTTTGAGAATTCAACATTTGGGAGAAGCAAAGTGTGCTAATGCGAAAAGTCACAAATCCCCAAAGTCTCGAAGTCCCGAAGTTGAAAGTTAATCTAGACCATTCATCGAAAGAGACACGTGTCGGGGGATTGGATTGTTCAAGAATTTGGCATTCGGGAGAAACAAAGTGTTCTAAGGGAAAAAAGTCCCGAAGATCGGAAGTCTGGAGTTAATCCGGACCGTTCGTCAAAAGAAACACGTGTCGACAGATTGGCTTGTTCGGGATTTTGGCATTCAAGAGAAACAAGGTGTGATAGAGTGAAAACTCCCGAAGTCCCAAAGTCTAGAGTTCATTCGGACCGGTCATAAAAGGATACATGTGTCAGAATATCACCTTATTCAGAGTTTGGGGTTCAGGAGAATTGGAGTGTGCTAGTGTGGAATCTCCCGAAGCCCTGAAGTCTAAAGTCTCGAAGTGATGTGGCCTACTGACATCACCAAGGATGGCGTGGACACATGGGATGTGTGACACGTTTCAGTGAATTAATAACCTTTGGAAGATAGAAATTCCAGTTACAACGTGACGCGTGTCCCCTGTCATATAGGGCCACACGTCCTATTCTAGTATTTTACCTCTCGAGCATGGGTAGTGGGACCCCTAATGAATACATAAAGTAGTTAAAACCTTGGTGAAGAATTTAACTAGACTAGGCCCATGATAAATTGACCCCAGTAGATGCGTGGCGCTAGATCATGAAGTTTGGAGACTTGGTACTCCAAAAGAAATGTATTACAGTTAGCATTGAGTAGAGAAATCCCGAAGGCCAGAATTAATCTCAATCGTTGGTCATAGGGGACGCGTGGTGTCAGATCCCAAGCTCCAGATACTTGACACTTCGAAAGAAATGGTTCATGATTGAGTGGGAGGAATAAATCAATGAAGTCATGTAGCGTCGAAGTGACATGACGTGATGACATCACCGGGGGTGACATAGAAGTATTCATAGATTCACAGTTCGGGAGTTTTAGGTGTGCATATGTGAAATCCTCCGAAGTCCTGAAGCAAAGGATGTGGCATGGAATGATGAAGTCACCTGGGTGACATGGATCTCCTTAGGCATGTCATGTGTCATATGAATTTGTACTTGGAAAAAAATGCAGCAGTCGAGAGACTTGGCACTCTCGAAGGATTGAGAGTATGGACACTCTGAAACTTCTGAAGCCCGGAGTTCCATAGTAAATATTAGTCGTTGGATGTTGGGAAGCCAAGGACCGTTTATCCACCCCACTTTGTGAGTTCACCAATGCAACACTCTGGGAGATTTTTTGTGATGTGCTTTGGAAACCGTCGAAGCCCGGAGTCCCGAAGCTCTTATCCACCGTATACCTGAACAGTAAATGTGGATCATAGATCCATCGTCATTCGTGATTTTGTCAATTAAATGTTTTGTGATGTTTGTGATGTGTGAAAAAGGAAAACTACGAAGCTCCAAACCCCCAAAGTTTCAAGGCTCTGGATAAGAACCCAACTATTAGCACTTGATCACAGTCATGGTCACATGCGAGTTAAGGGATGAAGAAAAAGGGGCTAGCGCCCGAAAGTGAATTGTAGAACATAACATGGCTTCTATATAGAGTCGTGGGGGTTATTGATTGACCCAATACCTGAAGAAAATGGAGTATGATATTTTTTTGTTGAATCAGATTGGTTTATGTTATTCTGGAAAATTATCAAACACTGATAGTCTGACAAAATTCGGTTGACTGCACATTTTCCAAAGTTAGAAATTGTCAGAACCAAACAAGATTGTCACATACTATAGAGAAATGGAGGAGGCATGGGACGCTTATGTTGTAGGAAAATCTGCCTGCGGACAAGTAGATCGACCTCTAAGGTTTGACCTTAACCCTAGATAGAAAAGTGCTTATCATGGACACTGAATTTCTTTCGAATCTATCTAAGCCTAATGCATGAGAAGGAAG
>ML779058.1:103782-153459 GCA_009831015.1 Picea engelmannii | reverse complement strand
GGTAACATGATTCAACAGTATTTACGACACTCTTATGACCAACTTGCGACATTTGCGACAAGTTGTACAGGAGTTGCGACACTTGCGACAAGTGAGAGGTATGTGCGACACTTATCCAGTTGAGTGATTTGGATGTGTAACAGCTTACAGTCAAGAGGATGAATTTAGAGGAATGGATGTCCATTTGGGAGTTGAAGGGAAAAACTCGAATGGGCATGGAGATGAAATAGATAAATACATGGGCATGATGAAAATCATTAGAAATTTGCAAAAAGATATCCAAATTCACCAGGAAGATAACAAAAGGCTTAAGAGAGCCAAGGACCAATATGAAGTTAATGCGCATCCTGTAAAGAATTCAAAATAAGTTGGATAAGGAAAGTGGATCCAGCAAATCAAGGAGCCATGGGTCCCCTGATGAGGAAAGAAGAGAAAGAAGTGGTAACATATATCACCAGCACTTTCAAAGGAATTCCAAAAGGAGGCCACACAACATTTCAATTCCAACTCCTACCAGAAAGCATAGGGTATCTGAAGTGGATGAACTAAAGGGTGAAATGCATAAGATCAAACCTCCTACTTTTGATTGAGAGCACCAGAAATATGAAGATGTTGAGACATGGCTACTTGGCATGAGGAAATATTTCTAATTGTATAATTATTCCTCTCATGCCAAAGCAAGTATCACAATCTATCAGATGAAAGGAAAGGAATTCATGTGGTGGGATCAGCTTGTGCAAGTGCGACACACCAAAGAGAAGAATGTGACATGGAAGGAATTCAAGAGACATTTTGAAAAGAAGTACTCAACCAAGAGATACTATGACAAAAAGATGAAAGATTTATTTGAACTTAAATTGGGAAGCATGACTATAGATGAATATGAAAGGATATTTCTAGAGTTGTTGAAGTATGTCTCCTTCATTAAGGATGAGACAATCAAGATCCAGAGATCTGAGTGGGCTGCCATCTTTTATCAGTGACAAAATCCAGTATGATGATCCTAAAACTATGGAAGAAACCATAAGGAAGGAAAATTGTTTATATTATCATCATAAATGGAAGCCTACTTTCCAAAGAGCTTGGGAATACAAGAGGGAGCAGAGTTAGAAGGGGAACAAGCCACCATTTTTTAGAAATAGTCCTCAAGGACAACGAGTTTTGAGAGAGCCCGGGATGGATGAAGTAGGTGGGAAAAGGCCAAGGCAGACACATATGCAATATTGGGGTTGTAAAGGAGATCATAAGTATAGATATTTCCCTCATAGAAGTGGAAAAGTGAGAGTTTTTTACAATGTTCAGCAAGCAGAAACAATGGAGGACATGGGCAGAAGAGTACCAAGGATCTATGTGGCCCTAGACAACAAGCAAGTTGATTTTCAATGACACGTGATTGAAGTCGAAGGTATGATCAATAACCATGCATTTATTATTTTAATTGATTTAGGGTCTAGTCATAGCTATATAGATCCTAAGGTAGTGGAAAGATTTCAATTTCCAAGAAGCAAGCATGGGAAATCTTGGCTAGTGCAGCTGGCTACATGAGCCAAGAGAAAGGTGGTTGAGGTTGTTAAATCATGTCCAGTGGGCATGAATGGACTGAGTACCAAGGAAGATTTGAACATCTTTCCTTTGGGATCATATGACTGCCTAATTGGTATGGATTGGTTGGACCAACACCATGCCATATTAGACTATCATAACTAGGAATTCACTTACCTGTATGAGGAAGGAAATCAGAGAATAGTCTAAGGAATTCCCAGATCAGTTACTGTCTAGAAAATCTTAGCAATGTAGTTGAAGAATTGTTACATGAAGGGATGTCAAATATTTGCAGCCCATATGGATGAATCACCTAAGGATAAGGTTTCAAAATTGGAGGATCATTCAGTCCTGAAAATTTTTGACAATGTGTTCAAGGAGATACCAGGGCTACCCCCAAAGAGAGATATTGATTTCTCTATAAATTTGATGCATGGGGCAGCTCCAGTATCAAAGACTCCCTACCAGATGAGCACACCAGAACTAAAAGCACTGCAAATGCAGCTTGAATATTTTTTAAAGAAAGGGTACATTTTCCCAAGTTTGTCACCTTGGGGTGCCCCAGTATTATTTTTGAATAAAAAATATGGGACCTTGATATTGTGCATTGACTTCAAGTAGTTAAACAAAGTAACTATAAAGAACAAGTATCATCTGCCATGGATTGATGATCTTTTCGATCAGTTGAAGGATGCAAGAATATTTTCAAAGATAGATCTCAGGTAAGGATTAAAGATGAAGAAATCAACAAGACCGCCTTCAGGACAAGGTATGGTCATTATAAGTTCAGAGTGGTGCCATTTGGGTTATCAAATGCACCAGTTGTTTTCATGTGCTTAATGAATGATGTTTTCTGAGAATATTTAAACAAGTTTTTCATTGTATTTTTGGATGAAATCCTTGTATATTCCAAGACAGAAGAAGAGAACAAGAATCACTTGAGGATGGTGTTACAGGTGCTAAGAGAGAACCAACTATTTTCTAAATTGAGCAAGTTCTCATTTTACCAAAATCCAATTCACTACTTGCAACATATAATATCTGAAGAGGGAATATAAGTAGACCCTGAAAAGATTGAAGTCGTTAAAGGGTGGGAAACACCTAAGAATGTGATAGAATTCAGATCCTTCATGGGTCTCGTTGGCTACTACAGGAGATTCATTGTAGGATTTTTGAGGATTTATCACCCAATCACTTCCTTACAAAGAAAAGGGGTAAAGTTTCAATGGACAGAAGTATGTGAAAAGATCTTCCAGTAATTGAAGCAATTGTTAACCAGCTCTCTAATTCTCAAGATTGTAGATCCAAATGAAGAGTTTGTGGTTTTCACAGATGCATGCAAAGAAGGACTAGGGGAGTCCTCTGTCATAATGGGTTTGTGATATGTTTTGAATCCAAGAAATTGAAAGAGCATGAAAGGCTCTACGCCACTCATGATTTTGAGTTGGCATTCATCGTACATGCTTTAAATAAATGGAGACACTACCTCATGGGATAGAGGTTTGAGCTGAGGACAGACCATAATGGTCTGAAATATTTGTTTGATGAGCCTAATTAAATTCCATGCAGAGAAGAAGGCTGGCATTCCTCTATGAGTATGACTTTGATATCAAGTACATCAAAGGAAAGGAGAACAAAGTGGTTGATGCACTCAGCAGGAGAGTGCAAGAAATACATGCTACAGCCATCAACATGTATCAAACCGATCTTAAAGACAGAATTTTGGAAGCTTCAAAAGAAGATTTGCAATACATGGAAATGGTAACAAAGTGACAACCAGGTAAGATGCTACAGAAAATAGAATATTATAGATTGGAATTTGATGGAATACTCATGTACAAGAACATAATTTATGTACCCGGTTCTCACGAATTGAGGAGTATGATCTTGAAAGAGATGCATAATGTGCCTTATGCTAGGCACCCTAGATATCAGAAAACAATGGCAGCAGTCAAGAGCCATCACTATTGGTCAAGCATGAAGAAATAAATTGCAGAGTACATCGCCAAATGTGTGGAGTGTCAAAGGGTCAAAGATGAGCATAGACACCCAGTTGGGTTGCTACAACCATTACCCATACCTCAGTGGAAGTGGGAACTGGTGACAATGGATTTCATCACATGATTACCCAGAACAAACAAGCAACATGATTCCATCATGGTGGTGGTGGATAAGCTTATGAAATATGCTTATTTTATTCCATTGAAGACTACTCACAAGGAAATTAATGTTCCTGATATTTATATGAGGGAAGTAGCACGATTGCACGGTATTCCCAAGACAATTTTGTTTGATATAGACCCAAAATTTACCTCAAATATTTGGAGAGGATTATTCAAGGGGTTTGAAACGAACTTGAACTTCAGCGCAGCCTATCATCTTGAATCTGATGGACAAACAAAAAGAGTAAATAAAGTGATAGAAGTTATTTTAAGAATGTATGTGATGGACAAACCATCCAGATGGGAATACTACCTACACTTGGTAGAGTTTTCTTACAACAATGGGTACCAAGCATCACTGAAGATGAGCCCATTTGAGGCACTTTATGGTAGAAAGTGCAACACACCAATAAGCTGGGACAAACCAGCTGATAGAGAAATAATTGGGCCAGAGTTTCTAAGGGAAATGGAAGAGCGATTGTTAAAGATAAAGCAGAATTTGACGGCTTCCCAAGATAGGTAGAAAATCTATTCTGGCAAAGGCAGAACCCACAGGGAGTTTAAACTGGTTGATCATGTTTTCTTGAAGTTGAAAGCCAACAGAAGTTCCCTGGAGCTGGGAAACTGTTCCAAGTTAGCAGCCAGATATTGTGGACCATTTGAAATTATAGAAAGGATAGGACCAGTAGATTATATGCTTGCATTGCCTGCATGCACAACTATTCATAATGTATTTCATGTCTCATTGCTAAATAAATATATACATGATGCTAATCACGTGATTGATTGGAATGTGATTTAGGTGGATCAAGAAGGCGCTTTACAAGTGCATCCAGTTTGCATACTGGACCGGAAGAGCAAGAAGCTCCGGAATCAAGCCACGGGGCTTGTAAAGGTCCAATGGACCTGGTATGGTCCTGAGGACGCAACATGGGAGAACAAAGATGATATGCGGGCAGAATACCTGGATCTTTTTTAATATTTTGAAAATCTTGTTGATGTTGTGTAACTAAGTTGCACTTATGACAGTGCAAAAATAAGGGGAGGGGATTGCAATATCCCAAGGCTAAGCCCTGGTTGTAATTATGAATTTTAACATGTTTTGTAGGCTGGTGAGCCAAGTGTTATTAGATAGGAGGATTATGTTCTTACAGAGAGCATAGATGTTAAAGGTCCTGAGCCTATTTTGTACATGTAAGTATTCATAATTATTAATATTACAACATCGTTGTGTGTAGACTGACCATGAAGAAAGAGTTATGGGGAACTAAGCTCCACTAGGATGGGTAAGGGAAGGGGGTTGAAAGGCTAGGAGAAAGGGGATAAGCTTGAGGGATTAACCCAAGGGAATATTATAATGTATTTCCTGAAAATAATAAAGTTGGGAAATAAACCCTGATATCCTAAGTTCCATTGGGAAAAAGGAACAAACTCCAAGTGGAGAGGAACAAACTCCATGAGCGCCATGTGTCATCCCAGGAACATGCAAATATAAGTGGGAATTCTTATTGTTTTTGGATCCTTTTTCCATTTTGCACCAATGCACCCAACAAGCACACGAGAACCCTGGAATGCCATTGTTGAATTTCCCCAACCACTTGAACCTCTATAACAAGTTGAATTGATACCCTTACTGCACTTGTACCTTGTGGGATGCCTACGTATTGTTCTATCATCACTGTTCCCACGTCTAGTTTCTGTTGTTTCCATCACCATGCTCGTGTATTGAGGAGAGGGAGTGGAGAAGCAGGTTTTTCAGGCCCGTGGATAGAAAAGGCATGTTGTCAGCCTGTGAAAAAAATCTCCCTAGGTGAAAGAGCGTGGATAGAAGAAGAAAGTTGTCAAACCTGTGAGAAACTCTCTCCAAGTGAGAGAGTGTGTTGAGGAAGTGAGTTCTCCTGGAGAGAGTCTAGTAGCAGCTATAGAGATCTAAGAATTATGTATGGCATGTTGTTGAAGCCCCAAAAATGGAGGTAGATAAGTTGATGGGTTGTGTGACAATGAAGGTGTAAACTCCTCAGGTGGGACAGGCATGTGCGGAATGAGAGTCTGTGAGTGGTGGGCGTAAGAATCTCCTTGGAGGAAATACTTCATGTTGTACTATGCAAATTCTTGTTGTCCCTGCCTAGCCTAGGAATCCCTTGCCCTGTGGAGTTTAGTCCCATCTCGAGGGTGACCCACTGCTGAGAGTGATGAGCAGCGTGGTCTAAAGGTGGGAGGTTCGTGGAAGTTCTGCACGTAGTTGGTGTACTTCAATTAAGAGATAAGTATATTTTCTATGCTTAATGGTTAAATGATGTATTTAAGTGAATATTTGTGATTCTTGTAATAATATCATGTGTTTCGTTGCATGTGTGTTTCCATATTATCTCTTTCATTTCTTGTTAAGTTTATATGTGAATATTTCCACAAAATATCTCTGTTTGAGGTGACATTACCCATCATGTTGGTGGCTAGGGATGTTACAAATTGGTATCAGATCAAAAGATGTTTACTTAGTGATGTTGCCCGGCCTATTGGTGGCTGGGGACATTACATTTAAACTCCTTTCCACTTACCATAGGATTATGGAAATGATGTGTGGATGATATCTTCACCAAATGGGGACATGTTAAAAATGATCTTGAAGGGTTCTTCAATCAAATCAATATTTTCTCATAGCACTTCAAATTCACCATTGAGATAGAAAGGGACAACCAATTCTAATTTTTGGATGTAATGCTCAACAAGAAGATCGATGGGAGACCCGGGTATCAAGTCTACAAGGGAATTCATGCATAGAGAGATACCTTTATGTAGACTATCATCACCACCTAGCTCAAAAAGTAAGAATCATTCGCATCCTTGTCATAAGGGCCACAATAATATCGAGATGCAAAACACTTGAAATATGAACTAGATAACCTTTGTATGGTCTTTTGAATGAATGGTTACAATGATTGGTAGATTGGAAAGGGAATACACAAAGAAATGAACATAAGAGACTTCCATAGGAAGGTGAATATCCAAAAACTCACATTTCCATACATCAAAGGTACCACAAATCAAATTGGGAAAATACAAAGAAGTAGGTACATCATGATAGCCTTCACTCCCATGAACACAATTAGAATATTGGTAGACTCAGTGAAGGGCTCATTAGATATTAAGAAGTTGAAATATGTCTATAAAATCTCACGTTCATATGGATAATTCTATATTGGTGAAATTGGAAACTCACTACAGGTGCAATTAAAAGAACATGCAATACATAATTCTACATATTGAACCTACATATCAACTCTCACATGGAGCTTTGACAACATTAAATAAGTGCAACAGTTATACCCAATAATATATCTATTGCAACAAATTGGAAGTGCATACTTGTTTAAGCAATACCAAGTTAGCATTCACTCTGCAACACATGCACATTCAAACTAAAATCATCTAGAACATGGACTAAAAATACATGACAAATTTTGTTAGGAAGGACCATTTTAATTCATGAATCACTCATTCCACCATACCTGAATGTGATGTACATCAAAGGAGAAGGTTGTTTATATTGTTGCATATGTTGTAGAAAATTACATTGATGTATCTTCTACCATCAAGGGTATGTTATCAAAGTGTAGCAACTTTGAACATCATATAATTAGATATAGTAAAACACACACACACACACACACACACACACACACACACACACACACAATCAATGACGAATATAAAGATGGTCAAGATACTAACCTTCTCCATGAAACTATCATTTCTAGTTGCTTGCATTGGCCCATAACAAGTTGTCCTACATCTCGGGCATCTATGATGGTTACATGAACTAGGATGGGAACACCTAGTCTATCCATGTGCCCTCTCTTGGTCGAACTCTACTACATGGATTAAAGGCCCAACCCCTCCCCTAACATCACTTGAAGGTCACTCTTGTTGAAATAATGTTATGATTGTGTTGTGTTGCACTATGCTAGGGTTCAAGGTGAATATGGTTGTCTACATATGGATGATGCTTTCTGCTATAGGAGGATGTTAGGTAGGGGGGTTAGGCCTTTTCCTAGGAGGACGGGGAATTAGAAATGGATCGTTACTAGCATTTTTCTATCATGCGCATACCCACGACCCATCTCCTAGAATTCCCCAATGTCAAAGTAGTTGTCATGGTGACCTAAAATAAACTTTCCCTGTAATTTTCTAAGGAAATATAAAGGCACCTCCCTATTATTGTAGGGAGGTTTTTCAAATACCATAAACCACCTATCCATCCAAATGTCTAGAAATGGTTGGTAAGTGCACTAGTCCATACAAATGCATCTATTTGTGACTAGTGGCTATAACCCAGTTCTTGGGTCAATAAATAATGTCATAAGTTGTTTTTTTGAAATGTTTAGTTCTCTAACTTGGTTTTTATCTAGTCTCATACTATAATATTCATACATTCTATCCTTATAATCATAAATGTGAGTTAATTTTCCTTGGGAATCTGCAATAGAAGATACAATGGAGTCTAGGGAAGTGGCTAGTTACAATCGTGGGGGCTCTCTGGTATTTCATAAGTCTTGTATAAGGGTTCTAAGAGACCTCAACCCTACATAGATTTCCATTTTATATTTTTTGGTTGTGGGTTGGGGTTTGATGTGTCTTTAGGATGTTGACTTTGAGTTTTCTAGGCTCCATATTAATTAAGTTTGTTGCAATTTAATAAGAGAAAAATAAACTGTTATTTTTTTTTATGATTTAAACAAATTATGGAATAAAATAAAAAAAATAAAATTCCATCAAAATGCTTACTTGGAATCAATTGAAGACTAGTCAACAAAGTTGAGCGATGACTTATCAAATTGTCATCAATTTTCTCTCCCAAATTTACTCAATATCTCTCAAAATGTACCATATAATATATTGGTGAAATAGGCCAGCCACTAGTATTTAAAAAAAAATCCCCACAACAATTTGTGTACATATGCACTCCCATGAACACATGCATGTTCTTAATAGCACCTACCTAGCAATGACTTAGCAGCCTATTTCAGGGAATATCAAAAATGACAAAATAAGAATGCATATGTGTTTCTGAAAGCATTTGTGTGCACCCTAATACCACTTTTTTTTACTATGATCTTGGTGCGAGCTCTCATTTAGTAAGAAAATTCACCAAAAAAATATTTTATCATGTAAAGAGAGAATTAAATATCCAAGTTAATGAGTTGTCTAACGAAGCTTTAACTTTAAATGCAAGTACAATATCTACCCAGGAGGAAGAAATAATATCTCATCATCCATCTCTTCTTAGATCTATATATGATTAAATTATAGAAAAAAACGAATTGCATATCAAAGTATCTAGCCCGGGCAGAAGGCTATCTATACGAGGCCTTAGAAAACTCTAGATTTTTTTTTTTTCAAATCATCTTTAAAGTTCTTTATGCACATCAACCTGTATATGCTACTTTCGCTTTAAAATAAAATATAGAATTAGAAAATTGTGTAAAATATTTTTGTTTTTCTGGGGGGATTTTGGTATTGTTCATGATTTCACCTCGGATTCGTTTTTGGTTTCAACGTGTCTTAAATGTCGCAACAGTCTTAAAAAAAAAGGGGCAAAAATGATAATACTTTGTTTCACTAAATTCCAGCATAGGTCGCAACAGAAGCCTAGAGGTGACAACCACATAGATTGTAGTATGTGCCTTCAGAAGAAATATGATGGTAGTTGCTACATGCATGTAAATTTTTTATATTATGGGTTTTGTTTTATTTTAAACAAATTAGATAAAAAAAATTGGATTCAAACTTTAAGAATTTTGATTGATTTTTTTTATCAAGAATGCAGAAAGCATTTGAGCAAAGTTCCATACATTGTATTTAAACATTTAATCGATCGAAGTCAAATTTATAATTGAATATTTGTATTTAAACATTCAATCGGATTGAAGTCAAATTTGTAATTGAAATGATTGATTTTTTTTATCAAGAATGCAGAAAGCATTTGAGCAAAGTTCCATACATTGTATTTAAACATTTAATTGATTGAAGTCAAATTTATAATTGAATATTTGTACATAAACATTCAATTAGATTGAAGTCAATTTTGTAATTGAAATGAGGTTCCACTTGCTACAAGGTTACCTTTATTCCTCCCTAATGGCCTAGTTAGAGGCTCATGTTTCATATCCATAGTTTTCATTTTATCCAAAAGATGGTGGGTGGTAACAAAACATATATGTTCGTTACAATTTGATTTTGGCTATCTTCAAACTTTGGTTGCCTCTATTGAAGGTTTTTCAAGCATTTGGATTTCCATATTTCTGAAAATGCTTCTTTAAATGTAAAAGCCTGTAAGATTATTCATGATACTTGTAAAATATTTATCCACTAGTTGACTAAGAAATAAAGAGATATATTCCCTCTCTATTCATCCTTCTTGTCTAATGTGTTATTGTTCTTTATTTCTTTGTTCATTAATTTAGTTTTTGCAGGAAAAGTTACAAGAAGTAGTATTAGAAAGAAGGAAGAAAACACGCTGAATTTTTATTTCCTAGATGTGCGAGAGATTGGAGGAGGATCGAACCAGAGGTGAAGGAAGCGCAGAGGGTGATATGTGTCTAAGCCAATTAATAATCCTCTCTAAAGTTGTACGGAGGTCACGGAGGCCTGAAGAAAGGTTGAACTATTTTCAGAAATCCCTAGGGTTTCTACCGAGTCGAGTAGTGGAGGCTATGAATAGAGGGTCGATGGTTTCTAGCATGTAGAGAAGAAAGGTCGTTCTATGAATAGGGTTGAAAGTTTTTGAAGAGTCGAGGAAGGAAGCACGCAAGTTAAGGGAGGTGTGACAGAATGAAATCTGTGTCTCTATCCGTTGTACAAAGGAGAAATCTCGAGCCATGAGTCCGTGAGTCCATAACCATGAGGTCGTTGGTCTGGAGAAGAGCCGAGGGTCTCATAGAGATCGTTGGGATTTCTAACGGTTGAGGGTTACTTTCACTAGCCAAGAAATGTCACTCGCTTCCTAGGAGAACGTCACAAAGTTGAGCCGAGTCGTGAGGAGAACGAGGGGTCGTTGTTATCAAAGATCAGATCTTTGCATGAGATGCGTGTGAATTTCCCAGAAGATACTACTTCGTCCATCCAAGGGTTTCTCACAAGAGAGCCAGAGAGCCACAAGAGAAAGAAATCTTGAAAATTTAGGAATATTGGGGGCATGAGGATACAGAAGTGGATCCTCCATTGTTTGAGAAGTGGAGCCTCCTTGCATTGGACAAATGGTTACCAACAGATTTCTTCCCATGTATGTTGCTACAGAAGAATATGAAAGTGTGCCTATTTTTTTGCGTAGAAAGGAGGGTTCAAGCACTGTGAAGAAGAGACGAACTACGAACTAGTGAACCTGTCTGGAATATCTATTCTGCATGCATATCTTTTTTTTAAATCCCTCTTCATATAAACGATGTAAAGAGGACACATTCAAGTGGAGGTCGCAAGGATTTCTTGGACGTGTTCTGGTGGAAGGTTGTGAAGGGAGATTTTGTTAGAATTTGGTGTTTGTTTCAATGGTAAAGATCAAGGTAGAGCACTGAAAGTGTCCAAGGAAAGTTTGGTGGTAATGAAGACAACGATTGGGAATTTTTTACAAGCTAGAAGAGAATACTGAAACAAGTGAAGTAGCAATAGTATATAAGGAAGAAAGTATATCTACTTGTCTATGGCATCAATGGTTGGGCCATATGAGAAAGAAATGGTCGGGGCTACAAGTATCGGTAAACCATAAGTTACTTCCAAACTTACAATCTTTGAATTTTTGCAAGTTTAATATATTTGTTGGTTATAGTGATGGAAATAAGGAATGTAGATTGTGGGATACTACTTCCCACAAAAATCATCACTAGTAGAGATATGTACATGGAACAAACAGATATTGTTCATGACTGCAAAGGGGGATTTGTTTGCAAACTCAGGGAATCATTGTATGGCCTAAAGGTAACAAGGAAATGGTACAAGATGTTTGATTCCTTCATGGTGAATCAAATTTTATTAAGAAGTGAGTATAACCATTGTGTTTACTTTGGAAGTTTGGATTATGGTAAATTCATTATCTTGGTGTTATATGATAATGAAATGCTTGTTCCAAGCCAAATCATGATTAAGATCAGCATGTTAAAGTCTCAGTTAGTCAGGATGTTTCAAATGAAGGCTCTAGGAGCAACAAAACAAATCTTGAGCATATAATTACACAGAAATGGGAAAATGGTAAGTTGTGATTATTACAACAAAAGTTTAAGGTGAAAATATTGAGGAGTTTCAGTATGAACATTGTGAAACCGGTAAAAATACCTTTAGCTTTCCATTGTAAGTTTTCTCCAATTTTATGTCCCAATAGTAAGGACGAAAAGGATTATATGTCTCATGTAACATATCCTAATACAATAGGAAGGTTGATGTTTTCAATGGAATGCTCAAGACTAAATATTTCACATGCAGTTCGTGTTGAAGTGGAGACATGGAAAAACTAGGTAAATAACATTGGAAATGGGTGCTTTGGTATCTTAGAGACATGAGTATCACCTACAGTGGTTGCAATAATTTAGTTTGTGGGAGATTTGGAGAAGAGGAGATCTACCTAAGGTTATGTTTCACACAAATGCAAGGATCTATTAGGTAAGTTTGGACAAGTACAAGATAAGATGCTTTGTGGTAGTCAAAGTGTTGTGTATTTGAAAACCCATCGAACGTACCGAAATGGGACAATGAATAATTTTGTAAGACATGTTACTGGTGAAGGTAGAGCCATACTGGAGAAAATTGTAAAGACATGTTTACACAACCATTTATGATAGAGAAGCCACAGTGGAGTTTGGCTTCTCTTGGCTTGCAGGAAGGGTGATGAATGAATTCTTTGGGCAAGGTATCAGGAAAATTGTTGTCAAGGTGGAAATTATTGGGTGGTGATAACAAAAGTACCTATTAGTCACAATTTGTTTTGGTTGTCCTCAAACATGGTTGTCTCTATTGGAGGTTTCTGAAGTTTTTGGATTTCCATATGCGTGAAAACACTTGCATATTTTCTATTTAAATGCAAAATCCCATGAGGTGCTTCATGAGACATGTAAGTCATTTCTAATTTTAGGTTTGCGGGATAGATTACAACAAAAGAATGTCATAAGAGAGTTTGTATCCAAATCCTTAGCTTGCTATTAACATATAAAAAATATTGCAAAACACTAACAAGATTTATTAATATGTAATTTTTTATCCAAAAATATATCAAAGTAATGTTTTCTTTCAAATCAATTGATCCAACTATTTTATTCAAAATGCACATGATTTCTTGATTCAATGTGACAATTGAAACAATTATAAATTCTTTCCATACCCACTAAAAAATTATATGCTTTAAAATATATAATTTGTCAATTCATTATAATTTTTCATCACCAAAAGCATTGAAAAGAGTGAAATGAAATCTATAAACATAGAAAAAGTTAAACAAGGAGAAGTTGAATGGAAAGTAACTTTTTATAAGCAAAACAGAACATTTATACCTATTTTTCAAACAAGGAAAAGTTGAATGGAGATAACTTCTTCTCACCTAACATTTTAGAGAGGAGATGGAAAAATATAAACTAAGAATATTTATAGTTATTTTTCAAAGATGTTAATAAAGTGCAAGGATACTATATTGTCTTATATTCATATATAGTTAAATTTACTAATTTCAATTTTTTAATAAAAAAAATAACCTTTTACATTAAAAATATATTAAAATAAAAGAAAAAAACAAATTAAAACATTTTTAAAGTAAAATAATAATATATATAAATTTAATTTAAATACATATATTTCATATTCTATTTTCCTACAATAACTCTAAAAAAAAAAATTGTACATTAATAACTTGTATATATATAGATTACCATTGGAAACCTTAATATTTGTATGGCAATGTGAAACCCACAAGTCTCTTATGAAACTTACCTTGTAAATTCGTGAATTTCTCCAAGTTAGCTGGAACCCACAAAATTGCAAACGCTTCAAAACTTCAACAAAAAACTTATTAGCCTATGGATAAAGGAGTTGGATTGGTACCAATGTTTCAATGTTTGTTTGGGTAATGTTGGTTGTGTTTTTATAATGGCTAATTTATAAAAACAAAACCAACATTTAAATTTTATTGGTGATATATTTATTTTTTATTTAATTTAAATTTTGTTTATAATATATTTATTCTTTTTTATATAATGGGAAAATTTATTATAATTTAGAGGCAGTTATAATTGGTGTTGAGACAATTATTATTTATTCATAAATGTAAGTTGACTCATCACTCTTATTCAAACTCTTATTCAAGTGACATTAAGTTAATATTTTTGTGATTTCTAAAAAAAATAGGCTTTCACTCTTGTCAAATACCTTTAGATTTGGTGAATTCCAAAAAAATCTTAACCAACCCTAAACAATTTTAAATCCTATTGCATATAAGCTAACTAAATGATGAAAAGTGCAAAGAAAATAGAATCACAAAAACAGTTTGTCTGAAATCTGTTTTTACCTTAAGGCTCAAATAACAAAAACACTTTAATGTTCAGAGATATGGACCCAGGGATTATAATGATACTGCCCTTTCGTATTCTATTTTTCATTTCTGAGACTTGTCCTCAGGTATGGTTTTGTTTTCAAACTCCTACCCCGCTTGTCCTTATCTATAGTTAAAAACGAGCTCTCTTTGCTTTATTGCAGCGTGCCTATGTCATTCAAATGTTCAGATTCCATCTAATTTATTGTATCTCTACGCTATCACAAATAACAAAATTGAAAAGGAGAAGTTTCCATCGAAACGTACATCACAGTGACGTGCTCTCTTGAACGACACTAAACGTCTGAATATATTGGAGAAACATCTCTTTCACACTGTTAGAATTCAAAATTCAAGGCGACATAACGTCAATGGCAGGTAACATTTCCTCTCCACTTCATAATTCAGCGAAGGCTACTTAATTTTATTTTACTTTAGAATTCATAGTTCAATGAAGTTATATAATAAGTCGAATGTAAAATTACATTCATTGTTAAAAAGTTGGGTCGACTTGCATATGGAATGAGAAAAGGCCGGACATTGGACACTCCTACATTGAAGAAGAAAATCGATCAGTTCCGTAAGATTCCTGAAGGGGTGCAAGAGAAATGGATTCTCCCAGCCGTTTTAGTTCAGCTGAAATTGAAATGGTAAGATAGCCGATTCCCCGCATATCTTGATAAATTAGCCGTTTCAAGCTCTTCAAGGGTTTTGCATTGTTATGTTGAAATATAACAGGTGAACGAGAATGCAGAATCCTTTCTGGAAAGCCATCTGATATTGTGGACCTGGTCCAACTGTCATGAGCACCACATTCACCCCAAAACCACTGCAGAACTCAATAATAGACGTATCAGTGCTCTCAGGCGAAGATCTGAACATGGCACTGAAAATTCACGGATTAAGATGAGCAAACGCCTCCTCTATAGCCAACCCAGAAACTGTAAATGCAAGAGACCATGTCCTGGAATGTGACGTAGTTATTGTCGTTCAGTATCCAGAGGAGGAGTAGCAGCAGCAGTGTTAGCAAAGTCCGGATTAAAAGTAAGAGTCCTGGAAAAAGGAGGTTACATTGTCCGTCAAGGCTTGTCGCTGCTTGAGCTAGAAGCCATAAGAGACCTCTACCATAAGAGACCTCTAGGAAACTAGCTTTCAATGATATATCTTCATTCACTTTGTCCAAATTTGCAAGACTGTGGAATAACAGGTACTCAAGGCACTTTACAAACGAGAGTCATCGTGTTATTACCAAGGCCAAATATCATGGGTATGTAGAACACCATTGGTAGATTCATCATTCATCATTGGCAAAGTTCATCTTAATTACTCTATAATGATCAGAGAGTTCTTTCGGATTCATCGCATAGGTTTTATGATTTTTGACGTTTCGGACCAAACTAGTGTGGTCCATTATCAGGAAAGCGTTTGTGAAAAATGAAGGAAAAAAGAATATAACAGGTATATAAATACTTGAAAAGTTTAACCTAACATGTAGACAAGTTTAAACCTAACATTTCTCCCTTAAACTTGATATCAACAACATGTACTCTATCATCTAGGTCTACATCTAGACTTTTGATCCAAATTATTTTGAGAATGAAATGAAGCAAGAAGAGATATAACAATGAAATATAAAGAGATATTGCAATAAAAACAAAAATACAATTATGCACAATTTTTATTAATGAGAGAAGAGAGTGAATGACTCCCTAGAATGGTGGCAGTTTATCTCTAAGAAGAGATGTGATGGTTGCTCATTGGCAAGAAGATGATGATGTTTACAATGAGGCTCTAGAGGTTTTCTTAGCATAAAGAAAATTGCCAAAAGGTTTGTGGGTCCCGATGGGGGTAGTTGGTACGTCAACTTCACGTCAACTTCTCAAGGATGTAACTTTTTCATACAAACTTCGTTTGGGGTGTATGATAGCTCATTTGAAAGGTCTATCCAAGGACTACAAATTTTTTCATCACACTCTAGCTAAAGCTTCTAGTGTGTCTGTGCTAGGCTCAGAAAAAGTTGTTCATGGCCTCAAAATGACCCTGGAAGTTTAGGACTTGAAAAACTGTAGAACAACTGTTAAGGTCGAAACCCTTGTTTTAAGCCAGTGGAATAAGTGGGTGGCCACCAATTTCCTCCGAGATCAACTTTTCATCGATAATTCATCAAACCAATGGTACACATGCCATAATAGGTCTTACACCCATATGTTCATTTACATGTGATTAACTCAGAACTCCAAAATGAAATCTTACAATAACATACTCAAGCATGTGATGCTCGAAGAATGTACTCGCTTTATTACCCACATACCATCTATTCTCGCCATGGCTCCCAACATCAAACAACTTTTGGTAGATAGTCCAAGTTTTCATTGCTCTTGATCTAGAGACTATCGTGGATATTCCAATACAATAGTTCATCACAACATATCTCATAAATAAAATTGAAAACTACTATACGAAGGTTAAATTCCTTTAAATTCCAGAAATGTTTAGTTACCTATTTTATGCTTATTCATGAAATAGATAAAATGTGGACAATAGACAAAATCGAAATACAATCACACACCATCCATAAAATAACAAAAATATTTTCTCTAGGAAACTCATACAAGAGAAAACTCAGCTAGAAGGTAAGTTTGTTCTACTCTCTTTTCTCTAGTATGGAAATAATGCAAGTACAAAGGAAAAGACACTCTCTATGGAGTTACTCGACACTTGTGGCCTATTAGGCTACTACAGTATATTAACCCCCTCTATTATTCTCTCCAATTTCTCACTCCAAGTTGTTCTGCTCTGATGTGGAACATAATACAATAACATAGAATGGAATCCCTTCTCCTCCTAGTGGCCCAGTATTTAACATAGCCCGATAGTCATATAGGAGTAGGTTTTTGACTTCCTCAACCCCCAATTATGATATGGTTTTGAACCTTCTAAAATATTCTTGAAATTATATATGTTTCTAGCCTCATATGCATGAGTAATATGAGTTAACGTGACATCCTCTCGTACGAAGGTGGTCAACACAGTAGGTCAACTTCTGGGAGGCATAACTTTTGCATACGACCTCTGATTGATGTGATTTTTGCACCATTGTAAAGGTATCGATGTGTAGAATAATGTCATGGTATTTAAACTACATAGTAAAAGTTTTAACCCACAAAAAAGTTTTTTTATGCCTCAAATGGCTCCAAAAGGTTTCAAACCACAATTTTCCAAACTTGGATCTCCCACTAAAATTACTCTACAAGTTGATTTCTCCATTTTTTTTCACTTTTAAAGCATCGAGGTAGATAAAAAATAATATATTGGTCCAATCAAGATCATCTCTAATAACAATGTTGAACCCATCATAGTGAGAGAATTAACATGAACATTCACAAAGTATTCACAAAATGTACGAGAGATTTTTACCTTCGAAACCATTTACTAGGAATCCAACATTAAAATATATATATTCTTTCACTTTGGCCAATCTAGCCAAGCCTACTAGAGAATATGTTTCTCAAGGAACTTTATAGTTGACCCATCTTTGACCAAGGTTAAGTTTTTAACATAGTCAAAATTAACCTAACAAGGTTGGGATAAAGATGCCAAGTCTTCACTAAACCATTGGGGAATAAAGAAAAATGCCACTTTGCAAAATAAAGATAATATTTAAAATATTATTCCATCTAAACTCAAGGAAAAATTGTGGTGCATTAAAGAATTAGAGGATAAAAGAAAATGAAGATACTATAAGGAGGTAATCAACCATAATCTAGAAGAACAAAAGTATCTCTCTATTTTGACAAGTGTGAAGAAGAAAATCACCATTGCTAAAATAAAAACAAACTCTCAAAAGCTCCATAGTGAAAGAGGGCATTGTAGATTTCCTAAAATGTAGTGGATTGAAATAAGTTTTCATCTTTGCTACACCAAGATGAAAAAAACATTATCTTATATTGTTATGAGTACAATCACTTTAAATTACAGTTTCAAAAAATCTTTTACAATGTTAACCTTTCTAACATTTTATCTCATCAAAATTTTGATGATTTAAAAAAACTTATCTTAAAACTTTCATATACATAAATACATTTTAAAATAAACCAAATAATTATTTACAAAAGGGATTATGTATTAATTACAAAATAATATAGCCCGAGTGGGCCTAATGGTTAAGAACATGTGTTTCCTCTTAAGAGGTCACAGGTTCAAATCCAGAGGGGGGTAGGGTATGTATACCTTCGTAGACTTTACCAGTCAAATCGTTGGGCGGAGGGGTGTCCCTTGTCCCACAAACAAGGGGGTCTCATACACCAATTTGATGTGCTGGCTTGGCCGTGACCTTAAAAATAGATTATTATTATTATTATTAATTACACAAAAAAGAGATTGGATTTTTCAATATGAATGTAAACCAAGTCTAAATTTTCAATTATAACCTATTAAAATCAAAATCAAAATTTCAATATCCTCTATCTCTTTAACTTATTCATTTAAGATTGGGGTCCACCCCCGCCTTTTTCTATAACTATTGCAACTATTAGACCCTGTTTAACTTTGTTATTCTCTTGTTTAATACCAATAAGATTAGATCACTAAATAAAAGTGTAAGAAGGTGATTACTCAAATTATATACATTAAAATTTTAATACAATTTGAAAATATTTTTGAAATATGAATCTCTAGTTATACGGTTATGGTAAGTTTTCTTTGAATATATTGGAATCGATATATTTATCATACATTTTATTATGGTTAATTATGGTTAACTTTGTTTAGTTATGGTTAACTAATATTTTTCATGGTCAAGAATATAGTTGATTATGGTTGATAACTGTTGACAATAATTAATGATGGTTGACCATAGTTGACTTTCATTTACGATGTTGACTATGGGTGACAATGTTTGACTTTGGTTGAATATGGTTGACCTTGTTACCTTGGTTGAGCATTATTTACTATGGTTAACCCTATTGAACCCTGGCTGAGTAAAGTGGACTATGGTCGACTTTGTTGACCATTGTTGACCATATTGTGTGATGGATTTTTCAATTACTTTTTTATTAACATATCAAGAAAATGAAGAGTTTTACATTTAATTATCAACTCGAGGCTCGTATGGAACTTGTGAACTATCGTGCACAATCTATGCAAGAAGAGTGTTGTTTTAACTATGGTGTTGTAGCACTTTAATGTCACAATTAAAAAATTCAAGATAGTTAATTAAGTCACCAAACTATGATATGGCCTAAGTTGCTCTTGCAAAAATTAGGGAACACTTGAAAAAATTGAAATCACACTTGCGAGAATTGAAATAAAACTTGTGGAAATTGAAATCACACTTGCGAGAATTGAAATAACACTTGCGAAAATTGAACCCTATGATGGGATCTATTGGTAACTTGCTCGAGTATAATGGAGGTCTTGTATCATTGTGACAATTAAGTGTTTGTTCATTCAATATTAATTGAAGAACATCAATCCAAAATTGCAAAGACTAAAGCTATCGAAAATAAATAAAATAAAGTGTAGTTGCAAGCAGAGCTGCAGGAGCGTGAGTTGGAGTAACGGAGCTACAACATGAAAAAGAAATACAAAAACTGAGTTGCAACAATGTGATTCGTAGCAAATGAACAATGTTGTAATAAAATATGAAGAGACATGAGTTGTAGAATTGGTAATTGTGGAATGGTTGAAATTCTAAAGGAATCTGAATTATAGTTTAAAACAAGAAAGCCAAACCACACATGAGTTGCAACTATGTTCTATGCATATGGGATCATAGTAGAATGAAAGATAACTCTAAAATCAAGGAGATTATACTATTTTTATAGAATGAAAACAAATGAAAGAAATTTCTATAGTATGTGAATAAAGTTATGAACCTCGATTTATAGCAATTGAAAGAAACCAATGATAAAATAAGCTAAACAAAAGTAAAATGCTAAATCTAATCCTATTGTTACAGGTAGTACCTAACTAAGGAGGGGGCCCTACCCCTTAGGTGAGGTACCGAGCTACGAAACTAGAATCACATGATCAATCAACACATCAACATGGAAATGAAAGATGGAGCCGAAATTATAGTGTCGCAATTCAAAAGATATAATAACAACATAATGTATTTGCAAGAATAATTCCCTCTTCCTCATCTCTAGTGGGGCAAGGTTTTTATAGAACATGACTACTATTATAAAATTATACAGACAATGGATGGATAGTCGTGAGAATCTAGTTGTTCATCCAGTTACAAATATTCTTTCAAACTTTAGTGGGAATCAGGTGTATGTTGACTCGATAGGTAACTGATTTCTCCTTTAATCTCCCACTTGTCTCCTATCGCTTTTCTCCATGAAGAGTGCTTCCCACTACTAGCTCTCAACTACTAGTTGTAGTGTTGACCATTATGCTCGTAATATTTATTTAAATTCACAGTAATGAAAGTGTTCTCGGATTAGCAATGGTTTGTTTGGATTTACAACAACTATTAATCCACTGTGAATTGTAGTTGTTGGTTTGCACCCAGAATTGCAACAACATGGTTTGGTCCCGAAACTATATCACTTGGAGTTGCAACAGAGAGGTGATGCAACCACTTTTAGGTTTTGCAACTACTATATTCTCCTGTATAACAATATTTGTATTGAAAGTAATGAGTTCATTCTAAGAATTATTCAAAAATAATGTAATAATGGCATATGGGGTAGGATTCATAGCTTAGTGATAAGTGAGGTGAACTAGATAAAGTAAGTATAAAAAATGGAAGTCATTAAAAGAAAATGGTAAGAAAAAAGGTATAGACAGGTGTTGAAAGTATGCCATTTTAGGAAATCGTCATCTCGCTAGCCCAAAACTATTTCATGTCCTCATGCAACCACAATCACTCACTGTTAGAGAAGTTAGGGTGACCTTGGGGGTCACTTATACCACATATTTCCTCCTTTGTTTCCTCCTTCTCTTCACTGATATGTTCTTCTGCTAGAAATTTTTTGTTTTGTTTTGTTTTGTTTATGTCTCTATCTGAGTGTCTTTATCCATTACCATAAAATATGTAGCCTAGAAAGATACTTATTTTGTCTCTCTAGGATTACCTCTTTCTTGTGAATCAGTTAAGGGTTCCCCTAGAACAAGAGGACTTGTTACAGGGTAACCTCATTTCTTAGGTGCCTTACGTTCCTCAAAATCTTCTTTGAGAATCTTCAAATCAATCCTAAGATTTAATTTTTTCACCCTCGACATTTTGTTTTCTCATATACAAGAGGCATAAATAGGGAAAGAGTGAGGGATGCTTACCCATATGGAAGTAATTGAAGTAGAAGCATGTGGCTGCAAATTTTGTAGGCCTTGGTTTGGTGTATCAGTAGTACCATCCTCATAAGGGTTTCCCAGTGGGACCACCTCTATTCCATGTTCCTCTGGTGAATGGGTAGGTCATTCTCTAAGAGGTCCTCCTAGTAGTTCTTGTATTTCATTAGGGGCCTTTGGTTCCATTTCATTCTTATCTGTTGGAGTAGCAACATATGATCCATCAAGTGTGCATCTTGTTTTTTTAGCAAGAGGAATTGTTTCTTGTTTGTTTCCCTCAATTATGTTGATGGTTGTGTCAATGAGAATGTCCACTTGCCCCTTATCCTCTATACTACCAGAGTGTTATGTATTTTCCATTTGTGGATATTGAATCTTGGGAGATTGTGATAGAGGAGTGTTTTATGTTATTCCTGGAGAAAGAGCAGAAGATTATTCCTCCTCATCCTTGTTGTCTTGTGTTGGGTCTTATGCCTCGATGTAAGATTGTTCTTAAGTAGGATTATACAATCCTTCTTTTAGGTCAGTGGAGCCTACCATATCTTCTTCATATATTTATGCTACCAGGAGATCATTAAGTCCTTCATCGAGAGTTTCTTCGTCTGGTTCTTGTGTGTCATCCAAGACTTCTTTGGCGTCTAGGTGAGTATCCTCCTTTGGTTCTTTTGTTGCAAGGGAGGGTTTGAATTCCTCTCTGTCCACATATTCCTCCTCGAATTTCTCCTTGGGCTTGGTATTTCTTTTCTTATTATGTTGAGTTGCAGACTCGTGTTTTTTCCTTCATTTATTTGGCACGAGAGGTTTCATTTTCTTAAAACCTCGAAGTCTCTTTGTGGAATTTTTTTGGCCATTACTTCCACATTATTGCCGTGGTCTTCTTCTACTGGAGTTGTAGCATGGTGGTATTTTTCCCTTCTTTTTCTCTCGATTTTCATTTGTGGAGTTGAAGCAGTCATTCCTATTGTTTCTACGACCTCATTTTCTAGTGGAGGTGTTGCATCTGTTTTGTCTTGTGGATCCGAAAGTACAGGCATTTCCTTCTTTCCCACCTGAAAGGAAACAAATTCATTTTCAATGAGGAGAATGGGTGGTTGTACAATACTATTCTAGGTGCGGACTTATTTCTTCAATGCATGCTCAACCAGTTATTTGATAAGGTTGTGATGTGATACATCCTCCCTAGGGTTCTTGGCCCTTTGGACAAGTGTTTCCATTTTCTGCAAAGTCCTGAATAGAAAATATGACATATTGATCGGATGGTTGTGGCATAGAAGGTGGATCAAGTGAATGTGTTGAAAATAAATAGTGTCATAGCAAACTTCTCAAGTGAAGTAATGTCAAACAAAGAAAACATATTCACATGGTTGAGGTAATGACTAGTGGTTTAAGCTTATTTCATTATTTACTAAAGCTTTCTCTGGTTTGAGGAACTACCTCTAAATTTATGGTTGTGAATTCCTTCGGGTATACCATATTTCTCCTATGCAAGGTATCCCACTGAATTCATCCATAGTTTCATCTGTAACCTCCACATGTGTAACTACGACTATGGAGCACTCAACTGAGTAATTCATAGAAAATTCCAGTGTGATTTCATCACCATATCCTTGTAATCGTAACACATAATCCATCAATCTCGCTCATCCAAATATTTCTCTTATTTCATCATAAACCTCCAACATCATTGGTTCATTCACCTTTCTACGGATTAGTGATCCTCCCATGGATCCTTTTCTCTGTTAACTCTATGCGTTCATGTTTACATAGCTATCAAAATTATGGGGTGATGCGCTCAGAATTCTAGCAATAAGGGTGGTGGGTATGGGAGTCATGATTATAATAATGATGCTCTGATGTGGCGGTTATAGATGAATTATATAGACACATTCCATTAGAAAATACTTAATGCAAATGAAGATAGGAAATCGTACATATCATGTCTTAGCTTGAGTGGTTGTATGAGTATAGTGTGCTAGAATAATAGGTGTGCTCGTTTCACCATAGACAATATCTCAATATTGTCACCCAACCATAGGCACAAATTCCACCCCCGAGCACCTTAAACTTGAAAGACAAAATAATTCTGGAAGAAAACCCTAGAACCAATAGCCAACCAAGGTAGCATACCTCTCTCGAGATATAGAATACCAAGCAGAAATTCCAAACCATAACCAACTACCAAGTCACTACTACAGCAATTGCAGTTGTCCTCTAGTCATGTGCACCACTTTTCCTTATGCATTTGTGAGAGTAAGTGTGACAAATGAGGTCTAGAGGAATCTTATTTATAGTCTTCCAAGTGACCTAACTGGGTTGACTTCTACTTCTGGAGGATAATAATTCAATATTAATTATTCTCTTGAGTCGAATTGTATTCTAGGGTTTTTATCCAATGTTTTAGGTTTCTCTTCCTTACCGAAATATTCTAGTCTCATCAAAGGAAATGATCTTGAGCACAAACAAACCATTCAACCAGTAGAAACAACATAGCCACATAGGATATCTCATGATCACATCATGAGAACCATCATCACTATCCAACTAGATAGTCTCCATGGAAATCAGAAAAATGCCATCCAATAGAACACAACTGTGTATATTCATAGTATTATAAAATGGTTATTCAGTGGTACTCAACCACTCCTAGTAGCACACTGCTATTAACTAGTGACACACAGTCACTTCCAATGGATCACATCCATCATAGTAGCATATAGCTATTTTCTAGAGACATATAGTCTCCACAACAATCATATCATTTGATATCAACCTGCATCAATAATGCCATGATAATAACTGAGTCATCTAGGCCATTCTTCCACTCACATTTGTGAGATTTGGAAGAGCATATTCCCTCAAAAATTTAAACATCAGCCATGGGCTATCTAGACTATTCTTCCCAAGCATAGAATAATAAATGTCCCTGATTTATGAACTTGGACCATTCAACCTAACTAGTCCATTCTTTCGGCATGATTCACAGTGCAACCTGGAGAGAATGAGTCTGCCCTAGGGAATGATTGTCCCACATTATTGAACCTAGAACATTCAACCTAACTGGGCCATTCTTCCGACACAATTCACAGTGAAACTTGGAGAGAATGAGTCTTCCCTAGGGAATAATTGTCTAGACCATTTCCTATAAAAATGATTGTCCTGCACCAACCTCCTATATCAAACCATTCTTTGAAACTACTCACAATTGTGAACTTTGAAAGAATGATTGCATGGAGAGGCGGACCATTTTTCTTGACCACTTCTCAGAGTGACTACCAAGGAGAATGATTGTCCTAGACCATTCCCCCACACTGAAAATAAGGGGAATCAATGTCTATTGTACATAAACAATCTATCGGACCATTTTTTTTTATGAAAATGACTGTCCATTCTAGACCACTTTTCGGACGGGAGAGTGACTTCCCAACCTCGACCATTTTCCAAATTGGAAAATGAATGTACATAAATCAATAACATATCAGTGCTCCCTTCAACCTTGGAGTAATCACTTCCCTTTCCATTAAGGAAGTCATCTCCATGAGTCCCAACTTTTCCTTTAAGTATGAAAACTTTTCATCTTGAACGAGGGATTTAACAAAATATTTGTTATCTTCTCATCTATAGAGATATACTCGAGAACCAATTCTCCCCTATGGACTCTATCACAGAGAAAATAATACTTGATCTCAATGTGATTCAACCTGTCATGGAACACCGAGTTCTCTAAAAGCTTTAGAAAACTTTGATTACCACAATATATCATGGTCGAATCCAGCACCTGATCAAACAGTCTAGAAACCAACTTACAAAGCCACACTACATCCTTACAAGCATCACAAGATGAAATATACTCTACTTCTGCAGTGTTGAGTGCAGTAGACTTTTTTTTCCCACTAACCCATGAAATTGTGGCAAAGATCAAACTGAAACATATCCAAGAAGCACTTCTTCTATCATCTGCACTCCCTTCCCAATATGAATCAATAAATCCATGCAACTGTAGATCATAAGTCAAACGTCCCATGAATATATTTCAAGGCATGATTTGAAATTATTAAATTCTCATGGCTAGGTTCCACCTGGAACTATTTTCACAGCAAAGCAAATATCCGTCTAAGTATTCTCCAAATATATTTACAAGACATTCAATTGTCGATACAGGGACATGTCTACTGGATCAAAGTCTCTTAAATTCTTCAGAACTGTCTTCATAGGAGTTTCCCATGGATTTTCAATCCATCATCTTGGGCTTCTAAAGAACCTTTTCAATACACTTCCTTTGCAATACACTTCCGTGCTTCTTCTGTACATGAGAGGCTCTACACCAAGTTTTCTTGAATCCATACAAAGTCTTCTTCCATATGCATATGTGGCTCTATTTCTGGTATACCTCAAAACCTTTAGGTTTCTCTACATATGTTTCTTCTTCAATTACTATGTTGAGAAGAATAGTCTTTACATCCATCTAATGTAAACTCCAACCCATGGATACTGCAAGAGATATAATGGCTCAGGTAGAGGTATATATGGTTACTGGAACAAGCTATCATCGTAGTATTCTCCCTCCTTTTGGGAGAACCCCATGATTATCGACTTGTATCTATCAAGCTTCCATTTATGAGTCATTTTCACAATTTCTCTCATACATTTTTCTTCATCAAAGCTTCCTTCTATTCCTTTTTCTTGACTGCTTCTAGTGGGTTCAAATCATGCTGGTAGTGTTATGATTTGCGGTATAATAACTGGTTCAATTTGGTTGTTCTGGATTTTATTTCTTTCTTGGAATATTCATGTTCTTCCTCATGTTCCTCTTTAACGTTGGATTCCATGGAATCTTATTTAGATTCCATTCCCTTCCTTCCTGAAGGTTCCAACTTCTTCCTTTTGTCATAGGGACATAAATGTAGATGGACAACCAAGGATATTCAAGGATTATTTTCGAATACTTATTCTAAAGTAAATTTGAACACGCATTGTTTATCATGGATGTTACTTCCAATGAAGAACATGGACAGATACTTCATATTCTTCACAGGTTCTTCAATGGATCACATCATTGGGGATTAGCTTCTTCCTAATCTTGGCTTCATGTCTAAATGAGAAATATGCATGCTCTTCTCTTGTAATTATGCAATCAAATCCCTCCATCTAAGATATTCCATGCTTTTGTCTGCTAAATCTCTCTTTTCTTTCTACAAAGTGTCACAATCTTGTTCTAGTTTCCTTTTGATTACTTACTTCCTCCAAGTCTGACTCCCTCCAAGTCAGATTCCCTTTCAGTCTCTTTAAGTTTGTTTCAATATTTTCTAATTGTTTCCCATATGGAATATGTTGCAAGATGTAACGTCCCCAGCCACCAACAGGTGGGGCAACGCCATTACTCGGACACTTCACTTAGCTCAACTAGCTCTTATACCAATTTGTAAGACAATGTGGCCTTAAACAATGGGCGAGGCCATGCCACCAAATAAATTTGCGGAAATAATCACATATAAAACTTAACCAGAAGATAGATATAACATATGGTATTCACACTTATACATATATATCTATCTAATGCAATTAAACAGAAGCAACATTTAACCCATACATGCAACATACATATATACAAGCATAACTCATTAATTATAATGAAAATACAAATACACAGTTGTTACACCTCAAAATTACTCACTTCGATAGTGTCGCAAGTGTCGTCATTACAAGTGTCGCAAGTGTCGCATTTTGCTCACAAGTGTCGCAAGTGTCAAGCAAAGCATACTGCCATGATGCCTATGTCATATTCATAATGACATCAAAAAGACACTTGAAACACCTCAAACACTTGATTTGGAAGAAGAGGAATGGTTAACTGGAGTTATGTACCTCTTGTCATCTGAAAGAACCATTCAATTTGGGTTTTTGGAGGAGAGCGGTCCCCTATACCTCTCTCAGGAGTGTTGGCGCCCCCCTATGCACTATATGGGAGTGTTATAACACTACTTTGCCCTTTTGGAGGAGCGTTGTTGCTTTAGGGAGTGTTGGTGCCCCCTAAACCTTGATAGGGAGTGTTATAATGCTCTGACACCCCTTTTGAGGGAGCGCTACCTATTCTGGGCAGCAGTTGGTTTGTTGAGAAGAATGGGGAAAAGATCTTTTCAATATTGGAAAGCAGTTGGATTTGAATCCCTATTCAATCCATGATCTTAGGGAAGATCCCTAACTAAAGGAGGAAAATCCTCAACTCACCCGAGTGATATCTCAAGTGGTTGAGCCTCTCCAAGGCTATATAAGTAGGCTTTCTCATGGTGAAAGGGAGCTGGATGGAGAATCATACCAAACTTATGATCTCATAAGTGATATTTGGAGAAGGGATGAGAAGCATGAAACCTATGATCTCATTGGAAACACATAGTGAAGTGGAGGCTAATCAGCGAAGCTATCGTCATTCCGATCATGGAGCTTTTGAGCAAGGGTTAGACTAGGAGAACTTGACGAAACTGCTACATTCCATCCATGGTTGTAAGTAATGTTTTGTCCTCATTAATGTAATATGCTTGGCCTATTTATTTCTAATTTGTGTTTGACATTACATGAATTTGTCTCTAAGTATATAGCTCCGCTTCAAACTAATCTTGATAGATTATGAAGTGGTTGTACTTTGTTTGTCTACAGGGATTATCAAGGAGCTCAAAATTGGAGTTCAACTCGGAGCGTGCAGGGACAAAAACCCATAAAAGGTATGTCTTTCCTCCTTCCTCTTCATGAATTATTTTGTGTAGACCTAGAAGGAAGTCAGTGACCATGATAAGCACTTTCTGTCTTAGAGTTAAGAGTCTAGCTCTTTGAGGAGATCTACCTGTCCGCGGGAAGATTTTCCTTCAAGAGAAACTGGCAACTCCACTAGGGATTCGAATCAAAACCTTTTAGTTTTGGTTTTCCTCATAGACCTTGTCTTACCCCTTGTTGTTTTCAGACCTCTTTCACCCCATATTTTTTATTTCATACATTGATTGACTCTTTACCCCATCACATTCATCCTGATTGACAAAAAATTGACTGAGTTTTTGGTTTTTTTGACATTTTTCTGATTTTTTTGAGCCTGGCGCCCCTGTGCCCATGTTAGCCCAGTGAAAACACTCCCTGAAGGTCTCAGACAGAGCTTTATAATTCTCTGGTGTCCCTTACACCAGAGTGCCAACCTCTTTTTTGCAACATTACCTTCCAGAATTGTGTTTTTTGCAACTCAGTCTCTGTTTTTTGCCCTTGTCCAGCTTCTTGATTCTTCATTACATCTTCCTAATGACATTTGAACCTCTACTTTTTGAGAAGTAGGTGATTTTTTGTTCATATTTGGTGACCTTCTCTCTTATTTTCAGTCTTTGCTCCTGTTGAAAACTTGGAATCAATCCACTACCTTTTTCTCTCTTGTCTGACTGAGCAGAAACTTTGGTGAAGGACATCAGAAGTCTACGAATCTTCTCATTTGGTTCTTTTTTTGAGGTCATTGTTCTTGAACATCTCTCTTTTGTGTGAATTGTTTGATTTTCTTTGTTATCTTTTGTTTTATGTTTGCTTCGTGTTTCAATCACAACAAGAGGGTGTGTGTTGTGTGTGCGAAATCTGATCATACTTGTCCGAATCTCCTTGATCTGAAAGGGTAGTTGGTAGGAGAAGTTTTTTTCATTGAATTAATCATCATTTGCATACAAACGACAAAGACACATATTAGTGATTGGTTTGCATATTAGAAGGCATTTTTGAAAATGTTTTAGCATTTCATTGGATTTGATTGAGAACTAATTGATTTGAGGATGTTTCATATTAGTGTTTGAAAGTGAAAAAGACTCCTTCTCTTTCCCTTAAATAGGCATTCATTGAAAAGAAATGATTTCTTATCATCTTTTATGCATCTTGTTGAGAATTGAGTCCTCATTCCATGAGTTTCACTTTCGTGCACCCTTTGAGTAAAGAATAGTTGTAAAACAAATGCTAATTAAAAATTATCTAGAACATTTTTGTTTTTTAGGATCTTCCACCAACAGTAGACTAGGGTTAGCACTTTGGATTAGGCTATGAGTACAACTCTCCAAAGTTTTCAAAACAAACATTAGCATCCTGAGCTAGCGAGAGTCAAATCCAATTGTCGTATTGGTTTTCTGGGATCCCCCTCTCACACAGGGGTTACGCACGAGGTCGCATTTGGGAGAATTACGGAGATTATCCCTCTGTGGTTCAACCGTTTGTAGTGGTCGGATCGTATATTGGGGGTCACTTGGAGGTATACCCATGATTATGTGTGGGAGCCTCTCGGGTTGATTTCAGACTTGTTATCCTGCCCATACGTTTCAGATCAGACTGTCGACTATACCCGCCCAAGGAATTACTGTGAATTGGTGTCTTTAGTTGCCATAATATTTAAGTACTTACACAAGGTGATGATGAAGGGAAGTCTCACTGTACCTAAAACAGACATTGGTCAAACTCACTCGGGCTCCTTGGAGGGTAAATCCATAATTACTGCGTGGAAGCTTGCACCAAGGTGAAAGTCTGTTAAGTAGGTCACCATTGTAACTGTTCCACCATATCCCAGCCCCTTCTCAACTTGATCATGCGATGTTGGATTTCATCACCAACTAGTACAATCATCGAGAGAAGTTTTCGTCTGCTTGGTTGATTCCTAGATTTAATTAGCGTATGTTGTTTCTTTTTGTTAGTTGACCCTATATTTTCAGTGTGTTCTATTATTTTCCACAATTGAGCCCATAGATGATAAAGGTCTTCGTCGATCATGTAGGATGCAAGGGATACCTCCAGAAGGATATCAACCCTTACCTCCTAACCCGTCAGAAGACAACTACCGTAGAGAGGTAGAAAATCAATCCGACGTTGGAAGTGTTATTGCTCCTCCGTTAGATAACATAGAAGGCACTTTGGTCACGGTTGAAAATCCCACTACACCTGTGTCAGTAACTCCTCTTGAACCACTTTTGGTTCATTTAGACTCCCTTGGTAACGTCATAGATGAAGAGGTCCCATGATTACCGAAGACAATTTTTACTGAAACATATATGGGATCCACAGAACCAATCTTTGGTGATGAGTATAGGACTCTTGTTCGTCCTAGCACCGCAGTAGAAACCAATCCCACACCTACTCATTTTGTATGGATGAATTCATCGGGACGCAATCTCTATGAACATTTCGAATCTATTTGACAACCCTTTCATCCTCATGACCCTCCTAGTGAAACAGGACCATCCGTTCAAACCATGAATCACCCAGTTGACCAGGTTATTAACCCTACTGCTACACCAGCACAAGTCCATCCTAATGCTGGACTCATCACCTCTACTCATCCCCAAAGCACTTCAATCTCTACCGCCATTTCTACAAGCTTTTACTCTACAGCTCCACATGTTCCACATGATCTTGCTGGGACATCTTCTCACCTGAGAACGCAGACCCCTGTTGGCCAAACACAACTGGATGGAGGGAAACCACCATCCAATGCACCTTTCCCTCCTGGAGGACTACTTTTCCATGGTGGGCCTACCCCTCCTGGGGGAAAACTCCCTTTTCATGCTCCTCCTGGAGGGAAACCTCCATTTGCCAGTCATACCCCAACCATAAATCCAACATTGGCAGGGGGGAAACCATCATCTGCTGGAAACCTTTCACAATCCTAGGGAGTATCTTCAGGAGGCACTTTCAATCAACCCCACGTTGGGGGGCACTTGTATAATAACCCACTAGGAGGAGTATCCAATCTTGTCCCTTTTAGAACATCTTACAGGCAATCTTATCCGGGCAGCATCCTAAACAACACTTGGAGTTCTCCGGGACCACAGTCTTATCCTCCTCATGGGCCTCATGTGTATCCACCTCCGGGATCTACTCCTTACCATTCTCAACGGAAAAATGTTTATCCTCCTCACGGGAAAATAAATCACCCGGCCTATAATGTTCAGAACCCACCGAGTTATGCCAATGTTTCTCATGCACCACATAATCTTTCTTATCCTGGCCAGAAACAACCGTATGTAGGAGGACCTACTGGTTACAACTATCCACCCAACCCATTCTATGGTCCTATTGTTGTTCCTATGCCGCACCAGTATCATTCACACATTAACCGACAGCTACCTTTCCTTGTGACTCTGGATCTCCCAGACTTGTCTCGGTTAACTAATGATCTTATTTCTCATTCACCGGTTTAGATAGTCATTCCAGCTAAACTTCCTTCTGATATTCTGAAATTTGATGAAAACCCTGGCGAAGATCCAAACAACCATGTGATTTCTTTCCATTTGTGGTGTTCATCAAACTCCCTCATGGATGATTCTGTACGTTTGCGTCTTTTCCAACGAACGCTTATCGGTTCGGCAGCAAAGTGGTATATTGAACTACCACGTGCTTCTTTTCATGATTTCAATTCCCTTGCCATGTCTTTCCTCACGCACTTTCAACTGCCTATTCGCTACGAGACGGGTACTGAACTCTTGACCTCCCTTCGTCAAACTAACTTTGTCCATATCTCTGACCATATTTATGAGTGGAGGCAGCGACAAAGGATGATCAAAGCAGTCATTCCTGACATACTATTGGCAGAATGGTTTACTAAATCACCGTTACCCCCGATCTCTCGCGATGTTGCTATGGATGGTGCGGCCACAGAGGAACAAGCCATCGCTCGGGCCCAGTATTTAGATTTGGTTTATTCCCAATCTGGTACTTTGTATGATTTACTTCTGAATGCTTCTCGAGCTAATACCGATCCTTCTAAGCCATCATCCTCATCTCATGTGGATGGTGTTATCGATTCTATCAAAACTCAATCTTTTTCCAAATCGACTACACCCTCCTCTACCTCCCCCCAAACTCAGATATTTGAGGTGAATGCAATTCAATCTGCCCCTTCGCAACAATCTGGAGGTAAGAAGAAGACAAAGAGTAAATCAAAAAATAACAATGAACAAACGAAAAATCAAGCTCAACCACCTACTACCGAAAAGCAAACACAACGGAAGTTGAAATTCCCGTGTATCATTTGTGGTGATGATCACTACACTCGAGACTGTCTGCTTTGCAATGAAGTGGCCAAAATTTCCAAGGAAAATCACAACCCGCTGTTCTTACTCAGCCTTTTCCACAGCAGCAATCCATGGTTGCTCAAACCCCCTCTTCGGGGGGCAGTTCTAGAGATCCTCATGATGAGGCCTCATCGAGTGCACATATTTATATGTTTAATGCGATCAATTTGACCACTCTCTCTAAGGCATATGACACATCAGGTAACCCTGATAAAAGAAAAGACACTAACGGTACTGGTAATTTACCGGATCCATCATCGTCCTTCGTTAGTCTTCCATCGGTTAATCCTCCATCTGGACCACTCCAGATTGAGAAACCCATGTTCGACTCTATCTTACGCCATCCTAAGAGCACTATACATAAATCTACCTTTAATCCTAGTTCACGTGCCACCCAGAACTACAACATTGTTGAAGATTTGGCTGAAGCACTGTGTGCTATGTCTGCGTTAGAAGTTCTACAGCACTGCCCCAATCAACGTAGAATGCTCTTGGCCTCTCTTGGTGTTGTTGATCTTGAGTTGTCCAATCAGATCATTTTTGACCTGGACAATTATGCATCTCGACTCTCCCACCAACTTGCTTTCCAAGTTGATGTTGTTGTTCACAATCAACAAATCCATCGAACTATTCTAGATGAGGGAGCATCGAATTGTGTCATGTCATTGGCATGTTGGAAAGGTTTAAAATCACCAGCACTCAACAAATCCCCAACCATGTTACGCGCCTTCGACGGGAAAGGTTTTCATCCCCATGGGCTTTTATAGCCTCTACCCATCCAATTGGGTGGCAAAACTGTTATTGTTGATGTTGAGGTGGTCGATGCTCCCCTCGATTACAACTTGTTACTTGGAAGAAGTTGGTTTTATGCTATGATTGTTGTTGCCTCATCAGTTTTTCAGTGTGTCCAATTTCCTCATCAGGGCAAAATTGTCATTGTTGATTAGTTGGATTTCTACACGATCAATGCTCGCGTTCCTGCTACCAACAATATTCCTTTCTTGGGAGACCACAAGATCACGTATGAAAACATTGGTGTTGGCTTACTAAAAGATTCTAGCCTCATGGGTACCTTCCCTTCACCACTTCCACCGACTACCCATCATATTGCTACCGTCGATATGATTTTGACCATGGCTTATCAATATTTGGAATCATCTAACCCTTGGAATGTACCCTGTCCGTTGGAATTCAATGCACTAGGTGACACCGTGCCACTTAGTCCAGCCGAAACATCATACGTCTCTACCCAATCTGCTTCTCCCTCGTCAGATGACCAACATCTATTGGCGCCTAACGTTTCCTCGATGCACTCACGTTTGAGTTCCTTGTCGTCTGTAATCGACTGCATTTCCCCAATTTTTCCTTTTGATGAATCTATTCTGGAAATGCTTCGTATTAATAAGTTACCTCGGGATCATAACCGTCACCAGTCCTCTTTTCTTCCCCCTCGTGAAGAAATTCAGGAAGATATACACTCTATCTCCCATCCTAGTGTTGATTTTTCATCATCTCCCATGATTTCAACTTCCGACGATTTGGATCCAGTCGTGGACATGGTGATTTCTTCGGTAGGATTATTCGAGCCTGATCTCCTTAGTCCTATCGTGACCCTCGACATGTGTTCCTTCTTGAGTGATTATCTTCCATCCAGCGAAGATCTCCTGGAGGCCATGACCACGTTTTATCCTTTGACATGGTACCCTTCCAGAGCATTATCCTCTTGGAAGCCATGATCCGGACAAAACCACGAGCATAGTTTATCTTCTATGTGGCAAACTCATTAAAAAATGAAACAGAGGCCCTGAGCATAGTTATTTTCTATGTCAAGCTCGTTAAAAAATGACACAGTCACCTCTCTTAATCCTTCTTTTCATCCACCATTCTCCTTTTTCTCCTCTACTAGAGAAATTGGTGACAACATCAAAATCGGTGAATGAATTGAAGCTTGGAGGGCATGTCTCCAGCCTTTTCTGATCATTCTGGAGTTAAGCCACTAGCTTTCATGCCGGGGGAATACCGAGCTTAGTCTTTGTTCTTCCTCGTGCTCGTAAATACATGAGAATGTATCTGGGTATACTTTTATCTCTTTTTCAGACCTATATGGATACATGAAAAAGGAACCCCCTGGAGTCTCCTTTAAGATCTTTTCAGACTCTCTAAACATGAAAAGATTGTCAAGTGATCTTGCTTCCTTTTCCACTCGTTAAACGGTTTGAAAGGGTGTCTTTCGAGTGATAATTTATCTCTTTTTTGGTCTCGCAAGACTAACATTATGAAAAAGGACAACACTAGAGTCACCTTTAAGTTCTTTTCAGACTCTCTAAAGATGAAAAGATTGTCAAGTGACCTTGTTCTCTTCACGCTCGTTAAAGTATTTGAAGAAAATGTTTGTTGAGCAATAGTTTATCTGTTTTTCAGTCTCGTTAGACTACTTTATGAAAAAGGAACTGAGAGAGTTCTCTTTTAAGTGTTTTTCCAGACTCTATAATCATGAAAAACCTTCGAGTTTTCTATCTTTGGACTCGTTAAAACAAACATCGACATGCCCATACGGGACCAAACCCTTACTTGTTCCAGTTCGTTAAACAAAGGAAGAGGAGCTTACCAAAGGTGAGTTATATCGAGCATGTGTTACCCTCCTCGATCTCATTAAATTAAAAAGAGGTACTCATCTATCCGGATGGGGGGAAAATTGAAAGAAGCAAAAAAAGCAGTTTTTGAGAACATTACCTAGTAACTCTTAGAGTTGCCCTTGAACACGACACTTTGTCTTTGTGCACATCTTAATCCGCTGAACCTCTGCACTGAACCAATCCTCTGAGTTTTTCTTACTCCTTTGGGTCACCCGACGAAAGTCATAGTATCCATTACATCATCGTGTTTTGGTCCATGTCATGTTTCTGTCGTTGTGCCTCAATGTTGAAGGGAAGTATCCGCCTTGGGAGTCATCCATCACAAATATCTTGTCTCAATACCCATGTCAGTCCATGTTCATTTGATCTACCATTTACATCTCTATGTTTTTTTTGTGTCATTGATGGGGGATACATCAAGGCCCTCCTTCGACGAGTCTGTTCCTGTCGACTTCAACACATTATCCAGGAACTAGACTTAGAAACCAGTTAGTACTTTGGGACTTGCATGCCTCAATGGCAAGCCTCCTCACGTCCGACAACAGGTTTACATAATTGACCTCTGATCGGATGATTCCACAGATGTTCAACTTCAACTTATCAATTCACATTTGTTGTAATGTACTAGAGTACCTTGGGAATCATGGACATTAATGATGATTTCCCTCGCGCTTGTTAACGGTTTACATCATTGACCGGTAATCAAGTGGTTTCTGCCATGTTCGACATCAGGACATCTATTCACATGGTTAGATTCGTACTACATCGAGATCGGTAAGAAGACCCTGGGCTGAGTCGTCACTCTTATATGTACTTTGCCCAGGTTGTGAAGGAGTTTCTTTTGAACAATGACACATATATTGTTACATAGATCCACTTTGTATTGGTTGTGGCTATGTCTTGTCATCTCGTAGATCCACTGTGTATTCTTCGTGGCTACGATCAGTTCAGGTCATAAGAATATAGATCCAAACTATATCCTTGGTGGCTATACCTTTTATCAATACATTTATGGATCCGCAATGTATTTTATGGTGGCCATATCTTGCAAGTATTGATCACCCAAGCATAGGTATGCCTACCTTGGGTTTGAAACATGTCATAATATTTATTGGATGTTTGTGTGTAGCTTCTGTCAGGTTCTCTGCATCTATACCCTTGCTTGAAATTCTACAAAGCATTTTGGTTATCAGCTCTCATCTTCTAACTTCATACTTTGGGGCGCAATCTGTTACACATAAAAATTACTCACTTCGATAGTGTCATAAGTGTCGTCATTACAAGTGTCGCAAGTGTCACATTTTGCTCACAAGTGTCGCAAGTGTCAAGAAAAGCATACAGCCATGATGCCTATGTCATACTCATAATGACATCAAAAAGACACTTGAAACACCTCAAACACTTGATTTGGAAGAAGAGGAATGGTTAATTGGAGTTATGTACCTCTTGCCATCTGAAAGAACCATTGAATTTGGGTTTTTGGAGGAGAGCGCTCCCCTATACCTCTCTCAGGAGTGTTGGTGCCCCCCTATGCACTATATGGGAGCATTATAACACTACTCTGCTCTTTTGGAGGAGCGTTTCCGCTTTTGGGAGTGTTGGCACCCCCCTAAACCTTGCTAGGGAGTGTTATAATGATCTGACACCCCTTTTGAGGGAGCGCTACCTATTCTGGGCAGAAGTTGGTTTGTTGAGAAGAATGGGGGAAAGATCTTTTCAATCTTGGAAGGCAGTTGGATTTGAATCCCTATTCAAGCCATGATCTTAGGGAAGATCCCTAACTTAAGGAGGAAAATCCTCAACTCACCCCCATGATATCTCAAGTGGTTGAGCCTCTCCAAGGCTATATAAGCAGGCTTTCTCATGGTGAAAGGGAGCTGGATGGAGAATCATACCAAACTTATGATCTCATAAGTGATATTTGGAGAAGGGATGAGAAGCATGAAACCTATGATCTAATAGGAAACACACAGTGAAGTGGAGGCTAATCAGTGAAGCTATAGTCATTCCGATCGTGGAGCTTTTGAGCAAGGGTAAGACCAGGAGAACTTGACGAAACTGCTACATTCCATCCATGGTTGTAAGTAACATTTTTTCCTGATTAATGTAATATAATTGGTCTGTTTCTTTCTAATTTGTGTTTGACATTACATAAATTTGTCTCTAAGTAGATAGGTCTGCTTCGAACTAATCTCGATAGAATAGGAAATGGTTGTACTTTGTTTGTCTACAGGGCTTATCGAGGAGCTCAAAATTGGAGTTCAACTCAGAGCATGCAGGGAAAAACACCGGTAAAAGGTACGTCTTTCCTCCTTCCTCTTCATGCATTAGTTTGTGTATACCTAAAAGGAATCCAGTGACCATGATAAGAACTTTCTGTCTTAGAGTTAAGAGTCTATCTTTTTGAGGAGATCTACCTGTCTGCAGGAAGATTTTCCTTCAACAATAGCATACAACAAACACAAAATTGGTACTTATCCTTTAATAGATGACCATTAACTACATGCAGACCTTCCACGAACCTCCCAGCCTTAGACCATGTTTCTCATCATGCTCAATAGTGGGTCACCCTCGAGCTGGGACTAAACTCCATCGGGCAAGGGAATTCTAGGCTTGGCAAGGACAAAAAGGAAGTTGCACAAAACAATAGGAAGGATATTTTATCCCAAGACTCACTTACGCCCATAACCCATAGAACCTCATTCCCCACATGCCTGCTCCACCCCAGGAGGGTACACCTTCACTAATACAATTCCATTGGCTACTACACCTCCATTACCTTGGGCTTCAACAACAGGCTGGACCAGAAGTCTCAGAGTATTGTAGCTGCTATGGGACTTCCTTCCAGGAGAACTCACTTCCCAACAACTCTCTCACCTGGGAGAGTTTCTCACAGGCATGACAACCTGCTTCTTCAATTCAACTCCTAAGCAACAAGCAACAACATTCATCTACACGTGGGTGACGGTAGCAACAGAGATCGGGTATGGACACCGAAAATGGAAACAACCAAACACTAAGACATAGAGTGGCTCAGGCGAATACAATTGTGTCGGGCTTCACAGGAGACACACAAGATAAATCAAGTACGATTGTAGGATTCCAAAGGTGTGTACTAGATACAGAGGCGATGAATATGAAGAACTAGTTCAATGCGTGAATCCCTGGGTTGTGAGGAAAAACTCCAAACTGGTCCAGACGCAAGGATGGAAACAACGCCCGAATGGGAAGCGAACCCCTCAACGTGATGGATTTCCAAGCTATAAACTGCATGCACCCAGGTTGACACATGTCTTCCTGAATCCGCATGAGTTCCACTTAGCACTCGTTCCCCTTTCTCCCAGGAACTTAGGACAACATGGCTTATGTCAACCATAGCTTTTTTGGAAATAATAATAAAATAATATTCCGTGAGAGGTAAGCCCTCTAGCTTAGCCCCTAGGCCTAAACACTTAGCCCCCTCCCATACCCTACCTAGTGGATCTTAGTCCCCTATAAATCTTCTTCGTGGTCAGTCTACACGAAGAAGTGTAATTTTATTAGTGATGTGAGTGTTTACATATGCAAAATCAGGCTCATTGGCCTTAGCATCTGGATCACGAGCCTAATAAACACATAATTCTCTCAGATTATAACCACTCAGATCACCAGCCTATAAACACAATTACAATTCAGCAAGGGCTCGGCCTTGGGGTGTTACAATCCCCTCCCCTTATTTTTGCATTGTCCTCAATGAAACTTATTTACACCATAACAACAAGATTTCCAACTTCAAAAATATGCAGGTACTTTGCCCGCATGGCATCTTCATGCAACCATGTTGTGTCCTCAGGACCGTACCAGGTCCACTGGACTTTTCCAATCCCTATGGCTCGATTCTAGAGCTGCTTTCTTTTCCAATCCAGTATACACACCGGATGCACCTGCAAGATGACTTTTTGCTCCACCTGAATCACACTACAATCCATAACATGATTAGCATAAGGTATATATTTATCAAGCAATGAAACATGAAACACATTATATATAGTCATGGATGCAGGAAATGCAAGCATATATGAAATAGATCCTTTCTAGGATTTCAAATGGCCCACAATATCTCGCTACCAACTTGGAACAGTTTCCCAGCTTCAGGAAACTTCTGTTGGATTTCACTTTAAATAAAACATGATTACCAACTTTAAAATCCCTGTGGATTCGGCCTTTCTCTGCATAGATTTTCTTCCTGTCTTGGGAAACCTTCAAATTATGCTTAATCTTCAAACTTTTCTCTTCCATTTCCTTGAGCAACTCTGGCCCAATTATTTCTCTATCAACTGGGTTGTCCTAGCTTATTGGTGTGTTGAACTTTCTGCCATAAAGTGCTTCAAACGGGCTCATCTTCAGGGATTCTTGATACACATTGTTGTAGGAAATTCTACCAAGTGTATATAATCTTCCCATTTAGATGGTTTGTCCATCACATACATCCTTAACATGTCCTCTATCACTTGGTTCACCCTTTTTCTTTTCCCATTAGACTCAGGATGATAGGCTGCATTGAAGTTAAGATTCATTCTGAACCCTTTCCAGAACTTTGAGATGAATTTTGGGTCTCTGTTAGACACAATTGTCTTGGGAATACCGTGCAATCAGCTTACTTCCTTCATATATATATCAACAACATTAGTTTCCTTGTGAGTAGTTTTCAATGGAATAAAATGGGCGACTTTCGTAAGCTTATCCACCACCACCATGATGGAATCATGCTACTTTCTGATTCTGGGAAATCCAGTGATGAAATCCATTATCACCACTTCCCACTTCCACTCAGGAATGGGTAATGGTTGTAGCAACCCTACTGGGTGCCTATGTTCATCTTTGACCTTATGACACTCCATACATCTGGCGATGTATTATACAATTTCCTTCTTCATACCTGGACAAAAGTAATGGATCTTGACTATTGCCACTGTTTTCTGATATCCAGGGTGCCCAACATAAGGCACATTATGCATTTCCTTCAAGATCATAATTCTCAACTACTGGGAATTATGTAGATAATTTGTGTTTTTGTACAAGAGTGTTCCATCAGCTTCCAATTTATAATTTTCCACTTTATGTAGCATCTTATCTTGTTGTAGCTTTGCTACCAGTTCCATGTACTGCAAATCTGCATTTGCATCTTCTAAAATTCTTCCTTTAATATCAATTTGATACATGCTAATGGTTTTAGCATGTATTTCATGCACTCTTTTGTTGAGTGCATCAACCACTTTGTTCTATTTTACTTTGATATTCTTGATATCAAAGTCATACTCATAAAGGAATTCCAACCATCTACTCTTCGTAGCATTCAATTTTGGCTGATCAAACAAATATATCAGACCGTTATGGTCTATCCTCAGTTCAAACCTCCTTCCCATGAAGTAGTGCCTCCATTTCTTCAGGGTGTGCACTATGGATGCCAATTCCAAATCATGATTTGCATAGTTCTTTTCATGATCCTTCATCTTTCTGGATTCATAACATACCAAAAACCCATTCTAGCTGAGGATTCCACCCAGTCCCTCTTTGCATGTGTCTATACACACTACAAAATCTTCATTCGGATCTACAATCCTCAATATTGGAGCACTGGTTAACAGTTGCTTCAATTGTTGGAAGCTTTTCTCACATTCTTTTGTCCATTGAAATTTATTCTCCTTCCTTTGCAAGGAAGTGATGGGGTGAGCTATCCTTGAGAACCCTGCAATTAACCTTTTGTAATAACCAACTAGACCCATAAAGGATCGGACTTCTCTCACATTCTTCGGTGCTGATCATTATTTGATGGATTCTATCTTCTTAGGATCCACGACTATCCCATCCTTTGAAATGATATGTCCCAAATAATGGATCTTCTTTTGATAAAATGAGCACTTGTTCAATTTGGCATACACTTGGTTCTCCCTTAGCACCTGAAACACCATCCTCAGATGATGTTCATGATCTTCCTCTGACTTGGAATACACTAGTATGTCATCCAAAAAGACTATGAAAAACTTGTCTAGATATTCTCTGAATACATCATTCATTAGGCACAGGAAAAAAGCGAGTGCATTTGATAACCCAAATGGCACCACTGTGAATTCATAATGACCATACCTTTTTCAGAAAGCAGTCTTACTGATGTCTTCATCCTTTATCATTACCTAGTGGTACCCTGACCTAAGATATATTTTTGAAAATATCTCGACATCCTTCAACTGATCAAAAAGATCATCGATCCTGGGCAAAGGATACTTGTTCTCAATAGTCACTTTGTTCAAATGTTTGAAATCGATGCACAATCTCAATGTCCCATCTTTCTTCTTCATGAATAGGGCCGGGGCACCCCAAGGTGACACACTTGGGCATATATACCCCTTCTTCATAAGTTCTTCAAGATGCAATTGCAACTCTTTCAACTCTGGTGTACTCATTTTGTAAGGAGTTTTTGACATTGGAGCTACTCTAGGCTTCAGGTTTATAGAGAAACCAATATCTCTCTTCGGGGGTAGTCTGGATATCTCCTGGCATACATCTTCAAAATATTTTAATATTGCATGGTATTCAATATTTGACACCTTATCCTTAGGTGCTTCTTCCATATGAGCTATGAATATTTGGCAACCCTTCTTGTAACACTTCTTCAGCTACATTGTTGAGATTTCTCTGATAGTAACTTCCCTTGGGACTCCCATCACTTTCCTTGGGTTTCCTTCCTCATCCAAGCAAGTAAATTCCTTTTTACGATAGTCTAAGATGGCATGGTGTTGGTCCAACCAATCCATCCCAATTAGATAGTCATAGGAACCTAAAGGTAAGATGTTCAATTCAACCCTTGTGCTCAGTTCATTCATGTCCACTGGACATGACTTAACCAACTCAACAACCTTTCTCTTGGCTCCTGTAGCCAGCTGCACTAACCAAGATTTTCCATACTTACTTCTTGGAAAATGAAAACTTTCCACCATTCTAGGATCTATATAACTATGACTAGATCCTGAATCAATTAAAATAGTAATGGTTTGGTTGTTGATCATACCTTTCCATCCAATCATATGTGACTAATATTCTTCTTTCTTGTTGTCCATAGCTGCATAAATCCTTGGTACACTTCTTCCCATGTCCTCCATTTTTTCTGCCTGTTGAACATTTTGGACATCTCTTACTTTGTCATTTCTTTGGGGGGAATCTTTGTACCTATGATTTCCTTTACAACCCCAACATTCCATAGGTGGTTGTCTTGTCATTTTCCCACCTAATTCAACCTTCTCGGGCTCTCTAAAAACTGGTTGTCCTTGAGGGCTATCCCTAAAAAATGGTGGTTTGTTTCCCTTCATCCTCTGCTCCCTCTTAAACTTCTTCTTGCCTTCCCAAGATTTTTGGAAAGTAGACTTTTATTTTTGTCGATCATATAAGCATTTTTCTCTCCTTATAGATTCTTCTATAGTCTTTGAGTCATCATACTGGATATTTTCACTGATGGAATATGGTAGTCCACTCAGATAACTTTGAATATTAACTGTCTCATCCTTGATGAAGGGGATATATTTCAACAACTCCAAGAATCTTCTTTCATACTCATCAATGGACATACTTCCCAGCTTGAGTTCAAAGAACTCTTTCATTTTCTTGTCATAATACCTCTTAGTTAAGTATTTCTTTTCAAAATGTATCTTGAATTCCCTCCATGTAACATTAATCTCTCTAACATGTTGTACTTTCACAAGTTGATCCTACCACACAGATGCCTTTCCTTTAAGTTGGTAAATGGAAATTCTTCCCTCTGCATGAGAAGAATATTTCTGTAGTTGGAAATATTTCCTCATGCCCAACAACCATGTCTCAGCATCTTCATCTTTCTTGTGTTCTCCGTAAAAAGCAGGAATCTTGATTTTATTCATTTTACCCTTCAGTTCATCCACTCCATATCTCCTACGATTTCTGGTAGGAGATGGGCTTGAACTATTGTGTGCCCTTCTCTTAGAGTGCCCTTGGGAGTGATGATGGTGTCTGCCAACACTCCTTGATTTCCCCTTTTCATTAGGATACTTGTGACTTCCAGATTTACTAGAGTCACTCTCCTTATCCAGTTTATTTTCTATCCTTTCCAGGCTTTGTATCATTTTTATGTTGAATTCTCCCTGTTGCTCCCTGGATTTTATGAGCTTTTTGTTATCTTCTTTGTGAGTTTGGACATATTTTTGAAACTTTTCAATGATTTTCATCATGTTTCCCTCCTTATCTATCTCTTCTCCATACCCATTGGATTTAGATCCTTCAACTTCCAAATGGACATCCATTCCTTTATCTTCATTCTCTAAACTGAAAGCATTATGTGCCTCCTCCATTTCGATGCACCGTGGAACAATTCAGTTGGGTTCTAGCAATCATTAACTCTACAAACACAATGTGAAGTCAACCGAAATTTGTCAGGCCATAAGACCTTAATAAATTGCATAGTATTCATAAACCAATCTGATTCAAGGAAAACTTTCATATTTCATTATGCGGTTCTCGATCAATCAAGAATCCCCACGTAACTTTTCTTTCTAAGCTCTGCTCTATTCTACAATAATTTTTCGGGCACTGGTCCCTTTCTCTTAGCCCCCAACCCATGCGACCATGGGCTATGGCCAAGCTCTAGGTCGAGAGGTGCTTATTTGGGACTTTGGACCTTCAGAGATTTGGGACTTCAGAGGATTTCACATCCGCACACCCCCAACACCCTGAACCTTTAATCTCCAAACACTTCCATGTCACCTTTGGTGATGTCATTACGTCTCGTCACCTCGACATTATGAAACTTTTGAAAGTTATTCCTTTCGTTCCCTTATGAACCATTCTTTCAGAGTGTCAAGTCTCTGTACTTCACAACTAGCATCACACGTCCACTGGGACCCACGGTTTTCATACTTGAACTAAGATATGGAATAGTCAAATCACTTAACGCCTTTCAAATTGTGGGGGCATTCATCTGCAGTTTGGAGTAAAACATCTTTCGTCCCACAATTCTTATGAAGTTGACACGTAACCCCTTGGTAAAACCGTGGTTTGGATTGTGAGACTGCCTTAGGGAATTAACTCCCATACAACTTGGGTTCCCGCAATGCCTCTTAGTCATCGCTTTGGATGTATCTTGATCAACGCCAGTGTGGACCCACCGAACTTTAACTAAGTTATTCAAATTCAGGTCCCACATAGCACAGCTGTCAACATTCTGGGTGGGGGCACACAAAAACTATAGGAGAGGTTCACATCACCTCTAGTTGACATCATCATGACTCACCACTTCAGCTCTTCAATCTTCAGAGCTTCGGACTTTGGGAGTTTCAACTCCTCTACGCTCTCTTTTTCCTAGAGAACTTTTCTCCATAGTTCACGATCTACCGATGTGTGTCCTCCTTCATGATCAATGACTATGAGTGACTTTGACACCTCAAGATTCAGGAGTTTCAGACTCCTGCACACTCGTTTCTCCCGGAGTGCTCTTACCCGAAGTTCATAATCTCTCGACACATGTCCTTCACAATAGATGGTTGCAATCTACTTCAGTCTTCGAGACTTCATGAGTTTGTCACACTCGACACTTGAAATCCTATGAAGTGACTTTCCCCAAAGTCTCATATCTGTTGACACGTACCCCTCTGGTGACCAATGACCAATATCTATTTCGACTCTTCAGATATTTCTCTTTCTCCTCTATCATAGAACTTCTGAAGTGCTCTCGCTTCGGAGTTGTGAATCTTGTGACACCTTTCAACCTTGTCGATGGGTGGTCCCCAATCACTTAGGGACTTTGGGACTTTGGCAAGTCCTCTCTCCTTTTCTTTCCTGGAAAAGGATCTAACGTTCCAGACTCCTTCCAACAACAGATCTTACGACTATTTTCGCTCTTCCTCCTAAGCTTTCGATTTCTTTCGACTTTTTGATTCAAAGACTCTATCGATGCACTCCTTACACCAAGGTACACTCTAAACCTCGAATTTTTTCCCTTTCGACAACAATTCACTCCGAAATATTTGTCTCATTAACCAATAACATGGCCCATCAAGGCTTAGTGTCGAAACCATGGCTCTGATACCAATTTGTAACGTCTTATGAAACACCACTACTCAGACACTCCACTTATCCCAACTAGCTCTGATACCAATTTTTAAGACATTCTAGCCTTAAACAGCAGGCCAAGCCATGCCACTGAGTAACTTTGCGGAAATAATCACATATAAAACTTAACTGGAAGATAGAGATAACATCTGGTATTCACACTTATACATCTATATCTATCTAATGCAATTAAACAGAAGCAACATTTAACCCATACATGCAACATACATATATACATGCATTACTCATTAATTATAATGAAAATACAAATACACAACATGCAACGAACACGGAATTGGTACTTATCTTTTAATAGAAGACCACTAACTGCATGCAAACCTTCCACGAACCTCCCATCCTTAGACCATGCTTCTCATCATGCTCAATAGTGGGTCACCCCTGAGTTGGGACTAAACTCCATCGGGCAAGGGAATTATAGGCTTGGAAAGGACAACAAGGAAGTTGCACAAAACAATAGGAAGTATCTTTTATCCCAGGAGTCACTTACGCCCACAACCCATAGACCCTCATTCCCCACACACCTGATCCACCCCAGGAGGGAACACCTTCACTAATACAAGTCCAATGGCTACTACACCTCCCTTACCTCGGGCTTCAACAACAAGCTGGACAAGAAGTATTAAAGTATTGTAGTTTCTATGGGACTTCCTTCCAAGTGAACTCACTTCCCAGAAACTCTCTCACCTAGGAGAGTTTCTCACAGGCCTGACAACCTGCTTCTTCAATTCAACTTCTAATAAACAAGAAACACCATTCAACTACACATGGGTGATGAAATAAATAGAGATCAGGTATGGACACCGAAAATGGAAACAACTGAACACTAAGACACGGCATGACTCAGGCGAATACAATTGTGTCGGGCTTCATAGGAGAAACACGGGATAAATCAAGTATGACTGCAGGATTTCAAAGGTGCGTACTATATACATAGGTGATGAAGATGGAGAACTGGTTCAATGCATGAATCCCTAGTCAATCAATAAGGTGACAGACTTCCAAATAAATGTAAGGGTTGTGAGGAAAAACCCCAAACTGGTCCATACGCAAGTATGGAAATAATGCCTGAATAGGAAGTGAACCCCCCAACGAGATGGCTTTCCCAACTATAAACTGCATGCACCCAGGTTGACACATGTCTTCCTGAAGCTGCATGAGTTCCACTTAGCACTTGTTCCCCTTTCTCCCAGGAACTTAGGACAACACGGCTTATGTCAACTATAGCTTTTTGGGAAATAATAATAAAATATTATTCCCTTAGAGGTAAGCCCTCTAGCTTAGCCCCTAGGCCTAGACACTTAGCCCCTTCCCATACCCTACCTAGTGGAGCTTAGTCCCCCATAACGCTTCTTCATGGTTGGTCTACATGCAACAGTGTAATTTTGTTAATGATGTGAGTGTTTACATATACAAAATCATGCTCATTGGCCTTAACATCTGGCTCACCAACCTAATAAACACATAAGTCTCTTAGCTTATAACCACTCAGCTCACCAGCCTATAAACATAATTACAATTCAGCAGGGGCTCGGCATTTGGGTGTTACACAAGCGTTGTCTCATCCTTATAAACGTCATCTATGACATCTTCTGCAAATATTGTTCATCAAAGGTTTGTCAACATATTCCACAAGGGTACTTTCTCAGAACAAGACAATAAGAAAAAGAAATATCCAAAACAATATGTTTATGATAGGAAATCAAAACAAGAATAAGGACAAGGATATAAGAAATTTCTACAAGCCTGGAAAGACATCTTCATGATATCCTTCATGAGATAACCTTCCTAAGACAACAATAACAACAATGTTTCTGATACAACATATTTTATGTGAAGGATAGTTTCTTGCTAGCATTACTAAGATGATCTCGTCTGAGAACAAGAACAAGAAATATCTTCTGGAAGAGGTGTCATTTCATGCTTCCAAATAAGTACACTGAGTAGTATAAGCTACTAAGTACTTATTAATACTTATTTGAGTGACAATAATAAATATGTCAACCTGATATGAAAACCTGGATTCTTGTTATTGTTCCACTTGGATTTCTTTTCTTTTTAGACAAGTATCCTTTCTGACATGTCCCTTATACTTAAAACAATATGCTTTATTGACAGAAAAATTGAGTTAGAGAATATTATCTCAACCTTATAAGACATTGACTAAATTCATCTTATAGTTTTAACTTTGACTATAAGTTCTTAATTCCATAATAGCCAAAGACATGTCAAGTCAAACCTGGAGAGTGTGTTGATTTTATAAATGCACTAAATACGAGATCATTGCTTTGGACAATATCCCTTTTACATTCCGTAGAAATGCACTCATGCTAATGATACAAATTAAAAGAGCATGTATAGGTACAGACCTTTATTACCCAACTATGATGGTAAACTTTAGAATAACTTTGTTGGACCAAAGGTTTAGCTGCTAGAGGATTGGTAAACCTCATAATGTTCCTTTTAGTAGACTTCTCTTGGGCACATCATACACTTTCTTCATGCTAGGTATTTTTTCTTCATAACTACCTTACATTTTGAGTTTTGACTACTCAACCTTAGATTTTGACCTGGTCAAATGTTGACTTTGACCAAAATTCCAAACTTGACATCTTCTCTTGCTGAGAGTACTAGAAGGTGCGCTAGGATAGGGCACACTAGGTTATCCGGGAATTAGGTCAATCACTTCACTTAAGGTGCCTCAACACGAGGGTTAGGGTTTCACTGCTACAACAAAACTTTGAGTGAAACTGCAACTGTAACTGAGAAAATCCTCCCAATCTACCTTCTAGTGGTTAGACTATCCAAAGATTGTGTGGTCCCATAACTTGTTAGAATAAGAGGTGTGATCATTTCACTGTAGACAATATCTCAATATTGTAACCCAATCATAGGCACAAATGCAACCCCCGAGCACCTTAACTTTGAAAGACAGAATAATTATGGAAGAAAACCCTAGAACCAATAGCCAACCAAGGTAGTGTACCTCTCTCTAGAGCTAGTGTACCAAGCATAAATTCTAAACCATAACGAAACACCAAGTCACTACTGCAGTAGTTGCATCTCTCCTCGAGTCATGCACACCACTTGTGCTTATGTAGTTGTGAGAGTGAGTGTGACAAATGAGCTCCAACGCCCTCTTATTTATAGTTCTACAACTGACCTAACTGGGTTGACTTCTACTTATGGAGGATAATAATTCAATATTAATTATTCTCTTGATCTGACTTGTCTTCTAGGGTTATTATCCAACGTTTTAGGGTTTCTATTACTTCTCGAAATATTCTATTCTCGTCAAAGGTTACATGTAGAGGATAATACCTCTCGCAACTAACATAATATCAACACAGTGTAGATAGATTCTTCGGGGTGGAGGATGGAGTCCCATCAATGGTCCTATTTTTAATTATAGTGTCGACATTGTCGGTTTCATTGACCAAAATTACAAGAATGTTGATGCATGGAAATGCAAGCTGCAAGTGGATTCGCAACAACAGGTGTTGCAATGATGAAACTGTAGCACTAGTAGTTTACCTCTATGTTGGGGATATGAATTTAAGCATAGGTGATGGAGGGGAAAGGTGTGGGTGGAATGTGAAAAAAATAGAACGAATTTGTGAGAGGAGTTGTGATGATATGAGTCGCAGCAATGAATTTGCAACAATCAAAACAAAATGGTTGAATTATTAGAGGAAAGGAGTCACAACATCGGTGATGTGGGGAAAAGGTGAAAAGAGGGAATATGAAATGATTATGTGCACAAAGTTATAGTGGCGTGGGTCACAACAGTGAAAGAGACTCAGATTTGGGTAAAAAGGGAAACTTGTGATTTTTGGGGGAATGAGGGAAGGTTGCAGTGGAGTTGCAGTTGGGAGAATGGGGGAAGGGAAATTTGCAGACTATGGTAGGGATGCGAGTGGAGTAACAACCAAAGGAATTTGCAAAGTGAATATGGGGGGGTAATCTGTAAATGGAGCAACATCCAAAGGGATTGCAGGAAAGGGGATGGATGTGGCAGGGGAGTTGTAGGAACAAGTATAGTTATGGAAATGGGAGTTGTAGAAACCATATTTGAAGCAATGAAAATTTTTGCAACAAGGGGAGTTGCAACAATGGGAATAATTGAAGCAAAGGGAACCACAATAAAATTGTTCTCCCTCACGTATCCTAGAAAAGAAGATTATTAGAAAAAAAAAAATTATTAAGATTTATTGAGAAGGATATTGACATAACCATCACAAAACCATGAAGTTCACTTCTTATATATATATATATGT
>ML779058.1:68690-100513 GCA_009831015.1 Picea engelmannii | reverse complement strand
ATATTAGGCTTGAATCCTAATCCCCAAATCATCCACATATTCCATCGAAGTCAACCAAATATCCACCAGGAAATAACTCACAAAAAATACAACCTCTATAGAACCACTTTTCCATATCTCCAGTTGTGAAAAGGTAGTCTTTATATCATGGGGAAAAAGTAGCCCAAGCACAACATTGATTTGTGTGTTAAAAAAAAAAAATCCATCCCCTAAACCCCAAAATGTTGCCATGCCTAGTAAATTGATTAAGTCTAGTACTCCACTTCCAAAGCTATGATTCAACCACAGTTGAAAAAGCACAATTTCATGAAAAATGATACCATTAGTCGTAATGAGGGTGATGGACAACAAACCAGTCACTAAGCATCCAACCAATAAAGAGAAAATTGCATCAGCAGGTCCAAAAACAACCATAGCACCTCCAACCCCTAATACACCAATTGCAGGGATGACAACATATTTTTTGAAATCTGCCAAATGCTTGTTCAAGGCCTTACACAGATCATATAATCCCAGCACCAAAGCCATCAAGGGAGGAGCCTGCAAGGATGATCTATCTCTAAGTCAATTCATTACCGAAAAAAGATCGCATATGCACCCGAGTCCAGGAAACAATGTCGAGGCAAGTATCGAGCTCTTTCCATAGGTTGAGGGTTTTATTATTCAAACCCCAAGCTGCAACCCAATCTGCAAGCAACGACCAAGGAAGAAACCAACACCAAGTCGAGAGGATCCCACAAGTGGCGGTTTTCTTTGCACTACCCTTCACACAAAGGAGGAGAGCCCATAAGGGCGTTAGTCCTGCACTACCACGAATCACAACACCAGAGCCCAAATATCAAGTTGATTTCAACTCCATGTCAAGCCTACCATCACACCAGCATAACTCATCCAACACCAACAAGATATCACACAAGATTTAGTGCACTACGCACCCAAATGCCAAGTTGCAACAACAGAACCCAAACGAAAAAATTATGTGCCAAGCTACCAGGAGGAGTCCATGCAGAGCTGCAAAAACAAAACATACAAACCAACAGCAAGAACCAACTAAGCGCCAAGCCCAGGAAAGAGATCCCACATGGGACTCACTCTCCACAACTCATTGATGGCACATGTGAGCATCGCCACAGAGTTGTCGATCCTACTGCACAAGTCAGCATTGACAATGCTCACACCAAGCACCACGGAGGAGTCCATGATCAATAACTAGTGCACACATGTGAAAAGTCGTGTGAGAGATTTGCAGGAACCCAGGGTTTTTGGAATAGGGTCGAAGAGTAAATTGCTGAGAAAGATGAGGCTCTGAAGCTTCCCACCCATGAAGATATCCAACGGGATGAGACTCGTGAGCTTATCATATGAGACATCGAAGCACAACAACTTTCCATTAGTCTCAAGGTGATGGGGAATCAAACCTGTGATGTTGTTGTCCTAGAGATTCAACATTGTGAGGCAATTCGTCGATGGACTCAGGGATTCCACCATGGATCTTGTTGCGAAACCACAATCCAAGAGGAGACATGCCGAGGTAGGTAGGTGGTAGAAGCCAAACCTGGGGGCCATATGTGTGGCCATGGATACCATCTCTTGATTAAATGGTGATAGTGCAAGCCGGTCTGGCGGCCATGGTCGTACCCTCCTGGCAGTTGGTCATGGGGTCGAGGCCACACCCTCTAAACTCGATTGTGTGTGTGAGGTAAAGGAGAGGTAGATTATGCATAGAGTGGAAGGGAGGTGTAGCAGAGGTTGTGCAGAGGAGAATGAGGGATCTACACGCTGGATAGGGTTAGGCTTTGTTTAGTTGTTTTTTTATTATTTTATTTTTATTCTTCGACATGCGGGAAAAGAAAGAGGGGGCATGTGGGCCTCATGCGAGGTCCCACGATGCCCAAGGTTATTCGATATATTTGTTTTTATATTATTTATGAAATTAATTAAAATTAATTAAGTTTGTTTATTCTGTTTTATATATATCAATATATGTATATATTTATATATTAATTATTTTAATTAAAATAAAAAATTAATTAATTGTTAAAAAAAAAATTACCTTAAAATATTAATATTATTTTAAAATATCTTGTTACCTTTGTTTTATTTTATTTAAAGTATACCTAGTCGGATATTTACTTATTTGAATTTATTAAAATAGTTTAAACTTAATTGAGTTAATTAAGTTTAATTAATGTTATAAGGGTTAAACTTATAAGAATCACAATTATAGTTAATGAAAGAGTGATTAATTAATTAATGTTGATTGATTGATTAAAGAGAATTGAGCTATGTAAATTAATTTTAAGGATTAATAACGTGATAATTGATGAGACTAAGTGTATTATAATTAATTTTATAAGGGTGATTAATATGAGTGGTACATATTGATACACGGATGGGTTTGATGCTTGATTATACACACAAGTTAGAGTAATTGAAGATGACATTGTAGTGCTAGCATAGCTAGCAAGGTGAGAGAGTTTCTAGGATTCATGAATGAAGTTACCAAGCTTAGAGGATTTTGACCCAACTTTCAGCCACTTACCCTAAAGAGAATAACGTCTTTATACAGACAAGTAAAAAAAAACTTACGCCTAACCCTATGTTTACAAGTATAAGTTGAGTGAAAGTGAACTACCTTAGACTCTTCCCTGACAAGCATTTGGTTTGATAAAGATTCAATTATTCAAGATGGTTAGGACTCGGGGAAATCGAGGCCAAGGGGCATCGTCGCAAGGACCGCCAACACCGGAGATGCCACCACCATCGCCTGAATTAGCTCTCATTTTGCGCTCTTTCGAGGCTATTAATGAGACTTTAAAGGGGCATTAGTCAATAGATGTTGAAGTGGAGCCCCACCATCCGGAGTGAGTAACCCTGAAGTGTCGAGGGACTCAGAGGGAGGGCCTCCACCCGGGGACATCACCAAAGAACTATAGAAGATCAAACTCCCAGAGTTTGTTAGGGTCATGCGAGTGAATGTGTGGAGGCATGGTTGGAAGGAATGACATGATGTTTTCCCTTAAGAGACTATGATTCCACATCAAAGGAGAAAATAACAATATTTCATTTGAGGGATAGTGCCTTGAACTGGTGGGGTAACCTGGAGAGGTAGTTGCACCTTACCCCAGACACCGTCTCATGGAAACTTTTTGAGGAAAGGTTTCAGAGGAAATATTTGTCATCTTACTACAAAGAACAACAGGTGGGAGAATTTCATGCTCTAGTTTAGGGAAACATGACCGTGGAAGAGTACGAGATCAGGTTCATGGAGTTGGTAAAATATGTCTCGTTCATGGATACTGATCAACGACAGGAATTTTTTTTTTCTATGGGTTAAACCCTAAGATAAAGGCCATGGTACAGATGTGGAAACCATCGTCAGTAGCGGAAGAAGTTGAAAATGCACGTTATGCAGAGGAGAATATGAGCTTAAATGGAGGTATGATATCTACCTTTCCACAACATCCTTGATTTGTGGGGAAGGCCCCTAGGACCTTCTCTAGGGGAGGGAGCTCTAGGCTGCCTCCTTATGGTAATAGAGTCACACCTACGACAATTTCTACATGTATTTCAATGGAAGCAAGTGCAGCATCCCACTCATCACCAACAATGCAGGCAGGTCCATGACCTTCTCAGGGAGCAACAAGTAGGGGCAGGGGCTCAAGGGGAAGGAACTCATTTTAGAGACCATCACATGGAAGTGCACCGGTTCCACCTCATGTTATGTGTTGGGGGTGTGGAGGACCCCATTACCAGTGTGACTTCCCGGATTTGCAAGCAAGATTTGTGCATATAGAAGGAAAGGCCCTGATGGGAAGAGAAAGTAGTAGCCACCAAATTTATGCAGCGGTTAATAATCGCTAGGTAGAACATCAATCCACGGTGGTGGAGTCGTGAGGTACATTAAATTATGTCAATGTTAAAATTTTATTTGATTCTACTGCTACAGATAGTTTCATTTCACCATCTGCATTAGAAAAGTGTCGGTTGGCAGCCTACAAGCACGATGAATTTAAACAAGTCGAGATGGCTTCGGGGGAAAAACAAGTGGTAGGACCTAGCATTGATAATTGTTTAGTAGATCTGAGAGTGTGTACTACTAGGTTGAAGGTATTCGTCACTGCTCTAGGAACATATGACTTAATCATTGGAATGGATTGGTTAGAATCCCATCGAGATATGGTAGATTGTTTCGCGAAAAGGGTTCTTTGTGTTGATGATGAAGGAAGGCCAGTAGAGATTCATGGTGTACGGAGGAAGGTGTCTCTATGCTTTATCTCGACCATGAAGATTAAACGTTGTGTGAGGCAAGGGTGTCGACTATATGTAGTGGAAGAAGTTAATGAAGGGAAAGGACCCTCCTTGGATCAGTACCTAGTATTGTCGTAGTTTAAGAATGTTTTTCTGAAAGAGTTGCTAGGGTTACCTCCTAAAAGGGAGCTTGATTTTACCATTGAGCTAAAACTCGATGCAGAGCCAATTTCCAAGACTAGGGTGAAAATGCCAGAACTTTGTGAGTTGCAGATGCAGTTGAAATACCTACTTGACTTAGGGCTAATAAGGCCTAGTGTCTCACCTTGGGGTGCACCAGTAATTTTTGTGAAGAAGAAGGATGGTTCCTTACAACTGTGTATAGATTACAGGGACTTGAACCATGCTACAAAGGTGTGTTAGGCCTTTTCCTAGGAGAACGAGGACTTGCAAATGGATCATGCCTAGCATTTTTTCTATCCTACACAGACCCACAACCTACCCCCTATAATTCATCAATGTCAAAGTAGTTGATGTAATGACCTAAGAAAAAAATTTCCCATAACTTTATAAGGAAATATAGAGGTAGGTACCTATTATTGTAGGGAGATTTGTTAAATACCATAAACCACCTATCCATCCAAAATTTTAAAAATGGTTGGTAGGTGCACTAGTCCATGAAAATGGGTCTCTTTGTGACTAGTGGTTGTAATCTAGTTCTTGGATCATTAAACAATGTCATTAACTATTTTTTTGAAATGTTTAGTTCTCTAGCTTGTTTTTTATCTAGACCCATCCTATAATATTCATACACTCTAGCCCTGTAATCATAATTGTGAGTTAATTGGCTTTGTAATCATAATTGTGAGTTAATTGGCCTTGGGAATTTGCAATGGAAGATACAACGGTGTCTAGGGAAGTGGCTAGTAAGGACTGTGGGGGCTCTCTGGGATTTCGTAAGTCTTGTATAATGGTTCTAAGAGACCTCAACCCTACATCAATTTCCATGTTTATATTTTCTAGTTGTGGGTTGGGGTTTGATGTGTCTTCCTTTGATGATGTTGAGTTTGAGTTTTCTCTAAGCTCTATATTAATTAAGCTTGTTTCAATTTAATAAGGAAAAATTAAATTGTTATTTATTTATTTATCATTTAAATAAATTATGAAATAAATTAAAAAAATCAAATTCCATCAAAATACTTACCTCAAATCAATTGAATAACATGTCAACAAAATTTGGCAATGATTTATCAAGCTCTCATCATTTTTCTCTCATGAATTTTTTCTCTCATGAATTTGCTCAATATCTCTCGAAACATCGCTTTGTTTGACAATGATTTATCAAGATCTCATCATTTTTTTCTCATGAATTTGCTCAATATCTCTCGAAACATCGTAGTGTGGTCTATGGTGAAATGGACTAGTCACAAGCATTAAAAAAAAATATCCACATGCACATATGCATTACTAAGTCTATTTGGAATGAAAAAAGTATTTGAGCAAACTTTTATTTTTTTTATCAACTAAGTCTATTTGGAATGAAAAGCGTATTTGAGCAAACTTTCATAATGTATGTAACTTGGTAGATATTTAATCGGATTGAAATGAAATTTATAATTGAAATGAGGTTTCAATTGCTACAAGTTTATCTTCATTTCTTTATGATGGATTCCTCTTTAATGGTGTAGTAAGAGGTTCACATTTTATATCCATATTTTTCATTTCATCTGAAAAATGTTGGGTGGTGATAAGACATATTTATCACTTATAATTCATTTTGGCTTTCCTAAACCATGGTTGTATTTATTGAATGTTTCTCAAGCATTTGGCTTTCCTTATATTAAAAACTTCTTGTATATTTTATGTTTAAATGTAGAAGATCGTGAGGTGCTTCATGAGACTTGTAAACCATTTTTCCATTGGTTGACTGAGAAATAAAGAAATATCTTGCCCCTCTATTCATCCTTGTTTTCTAATGTGTTATCATTATCTATTCTTGTATTCATATTTTGTTTCTGTAGGCTAGGTTACAACAAGCAGTATCAGAGTGAAGGATGTTGAATTCGCATTGTCTAGCCATGTGAGAGATTTGAGGAGCGTCGAACTAGAGGTGAAGGACGCACAGAGGGTGATTCATGTCTAAGACGAGTAATAATCTGCTCAAAATCCATTCATAGGTGATGGACGCCTAGAGTATAATGTTGGAATTACTAAGACGACTTAGAGGGGGGGTGAATCAGTTGTTACTGTGCTTAAACAATTTTATGCCTATTAAAATATTAATAACCTTCTCCAAGTGATCATTAAGATTATGCAAGACATGAACGACATAAATAACAAACATCAATCACACATATGATATACATAGAGATAGATATTTCACGAGGAAACCCATAGAGGGAGAAAATCTCTTCTTCTTCGAATGATAGGCAGTCTTTTAAGTTCTGTACATCATCATTCTTTGAGCACCAACTCAAAATGAGGCTACAACCTCTTCTTTAACAAGTTGCAACTTTTTGAGAGCACCAACTCTCTAGTTTCTCTAGCACCCACTAGAAGGAAGCACCAACTCCCTAAGTGTTCCAGTACCAACTGGATGGAAGCACCGACTTCCAGTCACACATGCACCAACCTGTATAACAAATAACAATGGTTCTCCCTTGCATCACCCTACCACCCTGGTTTTTCTGGATGCAACAAGATGGAAGCTATAACTTCTTGTGTTCAAGCACCCACTTGAAAGTCTGAGGACAACAGTCCTCCCTAGCACCACCCTACCACCCTGTTTTATAAATCTTTTCTTTCTGAAAGTTATTACAGTGATACAATATTTATCAATGGCTTACCAGCCTCATCACTGTTCTACTACACTACTCTACACTGATGCATCAAGGTCTTGTTGTTGCTCACATCTTCTTATGAACACCCTATTCAGCTTCTCGTTAGCCTTTCATGCTCTGTGTTACCTCTTCATTCTTTTTGCTTCTGTGATCTGCTCTTTTTGTTCCTCCCCCCAATACTTCTATGTTAAGCTTCTCTTCGACATTTTATGCTCTGTGTTGCCTCTACATTCTATGCACTATGACTTTGATCTCCACTATAGGTTCTATCCATCTTTTTTTCCTACACCCATGCATAACTACCAAAAGAAGCACCCTTTACTCTCTGTTCTACATATCTTTCTCACGTCGAGTCCTCTGTCTGATCATCATTCGAACTCTTCATCTTCCCTGGTGGTTATGTTTTCTATGTTCATCATCAGTGGTCATTATCCAAAGATTCTTTTTGGCTTCTCTAGCAGTCAAAACTCTTCGTCTTCTCTGTCAATTATAGCTAGTCAATTGTGGCTTCTTTGGCTTCTAAGCCCCTTCCTTCACGTGACCATCAGTGGTGACCATTCGCCTAACCAATAGGCACTTCATAACTCGCGACTTCAGGAATCTTAGTATAATACAACTCGATTCTCCCAACTCTTGATATCCGAAGTGGAGCCTAGCAACGTGCTAGCTCCTTCCTTAACCTTTGCTGATGTGACCATGGTTGTGACCAAACGCCTATTCAAAAGGCACTTCCCGATCTTGGTTTAGTGAGTTCTAGCTTTGTTTCTCGATATGACCTTGGGCGATGATCTCATGTGATCATGTGATTGTGGGCATGTCCAAAGGTGGTTTGAATCAAAATACTTTTTGCCCCACAATTTACCTCGAGCCTCCACATGTCCTTTCTCCAAAATTGTGGTTTCGATTACGGCCCACCTTCAACTTTTTAAAGTTTGTGCATCTTCAATCCCCGCAATACGATGGGACTGTCGATCTCATGATCTTGACGGTGCTCTTGAAAAGACGGTTCAAATTTGTTCTTTCACAATCTTCGGATTAGATCTAACCTTCCTAAATCAACAGCTGTGATTTATTTCGTGAACCGGGCTTCAGAAGTTTCAAATCTCAAACCTTGCTTTCTTCCGTATGCCAATTTTCTAGAGTCGATGGTCCGTGGACACCTATGCTTCTCAATCGACAGATCTTCTCTACTTTGAGAATTTTTACCTTTCAACTAGATCAACAGTTATGCGGCCCCTTTATCAATCAACGATCAAGATCTCCTTTGGGTCTTCGGACTTTTGAAATCTCAAGTCTCAAACTTTACTTTCCCTTGAAGTATACAGATTACTGCCACATGTCCTTGCCGACATGGTCTGCCACATGTCCTTTTTGAGGTGGTTTGTTGACATGGGTGAGACATGTAGGCAGTGTAGTGGAGTGTGGAGGTAGATCATGGTAGTCGAGTGTGATGTGTAGCGGGTAGTGGAGTGTGACGTCGGAGCGCGACGGTGGTATGTATGAGTGGTTTGGTGGTTTGCTCGGAGGGGGGGTTAGGTGGTAAGTGGTAATGAGTGAGGGGAGTCCAAGTTGATAGGAAGGTGACATGTATGAGGGTCCCACATGGGAAATATGACCAGCTCGGACCCCCCCCCCCCATGGTTAAAGGTAGAAATATCAGGAGGGGGGGGTTGATATGCCCTGTCAACCGTAGATCAGAGTGCCCAATTGTCAGCCGCTCAGATTAGCGTGCCCTTATTCTAACTTATACTGTCCTTCCACTTTAGAATGATCTGATGACTGAAATTTACTTTGGATGATCCGATGGTTGAGGATTTATTTTGGCTCTCTGGTTCTCCAGGTTTCGGGGATTTCAAATCTCAAACTAAATTCTTGAAATGAGATTTTTCCGAAGCGTAAACTCCTCACATATTTAGACCCAAAACGAATGGTGTTCATTGGTTCAAGATATTAGATCAACGACTTGATTTGTCTTTGATGCAACTTTTCTTTGGATTAAATCCAATGGTTCTCCATCTTTTCTTATTGATATAGATTGATATAGATGGATACCTTCATACCATTCCAACAACATGCATTATGTCTGGACAAGATGTTGTGATGTACAACAGGCTACCTATCATAGACCTATATGAACTCTGATCAACATCAGGTGAGTCTTCATCCTTTCTTAGATTGCATCCAGTGACCATAGGTGTGCTCACAGGTGTAGAATCTTCCATTTGAAACCTTTTCAATATTTTTCTTAGATATTTCTCCTAAGAAAGAATTATTCCTTCAGACCTCTAAGTAATTTGCAGACCAAGAAAAAATGATAGTTCCCCTATCATAGACATTTCAAATTCAGACTGCATGGTAGAAGGAAACCATTGTAACAATGAAGCATTATTACTTCCGAAGATGATGTCATCTACATAGACCAACACAATGAGAAAATCATTATCCTCTGTTTTGATATATAGATTGTTGTCAACTGTTCCTCTCTTGAACACTTTGTCTTGAAGATACTTATCCAGTCTGTAGTACCAGGAACATGTAGCTTGTTTCAACCCATATAAGGCTTTCTTCAACTTGTAGACAAAGTCATGGTTATCTGACAGTTGGACACCTTCTGGTTCTTCCATATACACTTCTTCTTTTAGATCTCCATTTAGAAAACATGACTTGACATCCATTTGATATAATTTAAACTTCTTATGACAAGCATAGGCAAGAAACATTCTAATGGATTCTAATCTTGCTACAGGCACAAACTTTTCATCAAAATCCAGTCCTTCTATTTGATCATACCCTTTGTAGACGAATCTATCTTTATTTCTTACAATATTTCCTTTCTCATTCATTTTATTCTTAAAAACCCATTTGGAGCCAATTACATTCTTATCTCTGGGTCTAGGAACAAGCTCCCAAGTATTGTTCTTCTCAATCTGATCTAGTTCCTCATTCATTGATTTTAACCAATTTACATCTTTACTGGCTTCATTAAAGTTCTTGGGTTCCACCATGGATATGAGGGCTATATGTGATTGCTCAATGTCTTTGATTATCCTTCTCCTAGTTTGTACACCTTGGTCTTTCTCACCAATTATTTGACTTGCAGGATGATTCTTTTGAGTAATTTTGGAGGAAGGATTTGATGTTGTGTGTTGATTTGAGTCTTCTTGAGTATTTGTATCTTCATCTGGCTCAAAGTATTCTTTTTCTAATTCTTGGACCTGTTCATCTTCAACTTCAACTATATCTTCTATTGTTGATTCAATATTTCTCACCTCTCTTACTAGGACTCCTTCATCAACTTTTATGTCAATGCAATCAACCAATTTATGAAGACTCTTATTATAGCATCTGTATCCTTTACTGTTTGTATCATACCCTGAGAAGATGCCTTCATCAACCCTGTCATCATAGTTGCCAAGGTTTTCATTATTATTCTTTATGTAGCACTTACTCCCAAATACTTTGAAGTGTTTGATTGAAGCAGGTCTTCCATACCACAGTTCATAAGGTGTCTTGTCACTGTGTGGTCTGAGGTGAGATTTGTTAAAAATATGGATTGATGTGTGTACTGCTTCTACCCAGTAGGTTTGACCAATGTTCTTCTCATTCATCATTGACCTGGCCATTTGCTAAACTGTTCTGTTTTGCCTCTCAACTACTCCATTTTGTTGTGGAGTTCCTGGGATTTTGTATTCTCTCTTGATCCCATGTTTATGAGAGAATTCCTTGTAATCACTTGACATAAATTCTCCTCCTCTGTCTGATCTTACAACCTTTAATCTATTTCCTGTTTGATTCTCAATTAAAGCCTTAAATATTTTAAATTTCTCAAATGCTTCAGTTTTTTCTTTGAGAAAAGAAACCCAAGTGATCCTGGAGTAATCATCAATGATTAGCATGAAGTAATTTTCCTTCCATGTGCCTTTGTGTCTTGATGGTCCACACAAATCCATATGAACAAATTGGAGTGGTTTCTCTGTTGAAGTAGAGCTCTTGGATTTAAACTGTGTCTTGGTTAGCTATCATACTTGGCAGGGTTTACACACAAAATCTTGTGGCTTTGATACTCTTGGAAGATCTTTTAGTGCCTCAATATTTTTGAGCTTGATTAAGTGGTCAAATTTTAGATGTCCAAGTATCCTATGCCATACCCAGCTTTCATTATGTTTTCTTAGATGGCACTCTTATCTATATTCTTTCAACACATATACATTATTATTTGTCCTTATGCCTTTGGCCACCACTTGTCCTGAGTTTATAGACTTTATCTTACAATCTTTGGAAGTGAACACCACTTCACATCCTCTATCACACATTTTACTTACACTGAGCAAATTATGTTTCATCCCATCTACAAGCAGAACATCCTGGGATTTTCCTTTTCCATTACTTAAACTCACCATCCCTTTACCCTTGATTTTACCTAGTTCATCATTTCCAAAGGTCACATTTCCTATTTTTATTTTACTTATAGACATAAACTTATCTTTATCTCTAGTCATGTGCTTGGAACATTCAATGTCTATATACCAGGGGTCTTTTTGTTTTTGAGCTGAAAGTACTAGACCACATTTTTCACTATCTTTCTTTTTCTATGTGCTGACATTTCTAGCTAAGGGTTTTATCCTTGGATCTGCTTTGTAATTCTTTAGATGGTAGTTTGCACCTTCGTGGAAGAATTTATGACAGTTATAACATTCGAGCTCAATGTTCAATAGGTCAAAGTGATTGGTGCAACTTTTTCTACTCATTGGTTGTTTAGTTCTATGTGGCAAAGATTGTTTGTTTCTTGATCTCCTCAGTTGCATGTCTCTAAACTTAAGTTGACAATTTGCAATCTTATGACCAAAATTTGAGTAGTAAAAACAATAACCATGGAAGAAATTTTGGTACCTGAAGGATGGCCTTCTTCTTGTCATTTGTTGCTCCATCTTCTAATATCTTTGTTTCTTATCAGGGATCATCTTGTCTTTATTAGGTTTTGGTGGCAGAGTACTCACATGGTCTGATTGTCTACTGACTTGGAACTTGATCATATTTATTGACTCTTTTCTTTCTAGTTGTTCGTTGCTTGAGCCACTTACACAACCTAAACCGGTCTTCAACAAAGGAGATCTTTGTTTGCTCAGAATGTCATTTAGTTCTGTTGAGGCTTTAATGCTTGGAAGATTTTGGAGATACAATGCTTTAAATTTCTCCATCTCTTTTCTGGTTTTTACTGCCTCTTCTTCCAAGGCTTCACATCTTGCCTTCTTTTCTGATAAATGTTATTTCAGAATGTCCTATATTTTATTTGCCTCTTCTAATTCCACTTTTAGCAGGGCAAAGTCTTCATCAGGTTTTTTACTGTCTTTCTCAAACTGTATCAACAATTGTTTTTATTTTTTCTTCTTAAATATGAATCTAGCAATTTCTTCTAGAGCACTGATCAGTTCACCTTCAAAGTCAACCACAAATTCTTCATAATCAACATCATTTCCTGTGCTTTTATTATCATAATTCTCTTTGGCCATAAGCATAAATTCATTAATCTTATCTTCATAAGAAGAATCACTATCTGTGTCTCCTGAAGATTCATCATTGTTTACACATAAACTTTTATTTTTACCAAATCTCTTAGATTTGTACTTCTCTTCACCTTCAACATTCTGGTCCTTCTTCTTGTGTGGACAATTAGATGAAAAGTGACCTATCTTTCCACAATTAAAACATTTGAAGGGAAACTTGCCTTGGTACTTGTCTGATCCTTTATTTAGTCTTCTCACAAATTTTGCTTCAATCTCATCAGGCTCAAAATCCTCATCCTTATCTGCTTTAAATGATGATTCTCTAGAGGTGGGTTTATCTTTACCTATCCTCATTTCATAAGCAGTCAGAGTTCCTAGGATTTGGTCAATAGACATATTTTTAAGATCATTCAGTTCTTGTATTATAAAAACTTTTGGATTAAATCTATCGGGCATAGATCTTAAAATATTCTGAACTAAAAATGAGTCTTCAATCTTCTCACCAAGACCCTTCATGGCATTCACAAGCTGCTCAACTCTTAAAAAATATTTACTAATTGTTTCATCCTCATTCATCTTTAGTTGTTCAAATTTCAATCTATGTGTCTGAAGTTTGGCACCTTTTACTTTCTCATATCCTTCATAACTGCTAATAAGTTTATCCCACATTTCTTTGGCAAACTCAAGTTGCATGACCTTTACAAATTCAGCTTCAACAAGCCCACTCAAGATAGCATCCATTGCCTTAGCGTTGAAGCTGATTTCTAGCATGTCATCCTTAGAATCTAGTACAATTGGTTTTACATAACCAGTCGCTACAACATCCCAAACATCAACACCTAAGGCCATGATGTATGTTCTCATTCTAACCTTCCAGAAGGAAACATTTGTTCCATAAAACATAGGAGGCTTATTGGTTGAAGTTTCTTCATGTATTTTCATGTTTAAGCTTACTGATCTACCTTTAAATAAAAGGAAACCACTCTGATACCAATTGTTGGTATTACTAACACAACTGACAGGGGGCAGTGAATCAGTTGTTACTGTGCTTAAACAATTTTAGGCCTATTAAAATATTATTAACCTTCACTGAGGGATCATCAATATTATGCAAGACATGAACAACATAAATAACAAACATCAATCACACATATGATATGCACAGAGATAGATATTTCACAAGGAAACCCATAAAGGGAGAAAACCTCTTCTTCTTAAAATGATAGGCAGTCTTTTAAGTTCTATACATCATCATTCTTTGAGCACCAACTCAAAATGAGGCTACAACCTCTTCTTTAACAAGTTGAAACTTGTTGAGAGCACCAACTCTCTGGTTTCTCTAGCACCCACTATAAGGAAGCACCAACTCCCTGAGTGTTACAACACCAACTGGATGGAAGCAAACTTCCATTCAAACAAGCACAAACCTATAAAAAAGAGGACAATGGTTCTCCCTTGCACCACCCTACCACCATGGTTTTTCTGGCTACAACTAGATGGAAGCTACAACTTCTTGTGTTCAAGAACCCACTTGAAACTCTGAGGACGACAGTCCTCCCTAGCACCACCCTACCACCCTGGTTTATAAATCTTCTCTTTCTGAAATTTATTATAGTGATACAATATTTATCAATGGCTTACCAGTCTCATCAGTGTTCTGCTACACTTCTCTGCTTTGATGCATCAATGTATTGTTGTTTCTCACATATTCTTGTGCACACCCTGTTCATCTTCTCGTCATCCTTTCCTACTCTATGCTACCTCTTCATTCATTTTTCTTTTGTTCTCTGCTCTTTTTCTTCCTACCCCCAACACTTCTCTGTTCAAGTTCTCTTCATCATTTTATGATCTATGCTACCTCTGCATTCTATGCACTATGCCTTTGATCTCCACTACATGTGCTATCCATCTTTTTTTCCTACACCCATTCATAACTACCGAAAAAAGTACCCTTTAATCTATGTTATGCATATCTTTCTCACGTCGATTCCTCTGCCTGATCATCATTCAAAATATTCATCTTCCCTAGTAGTTATGTTGTCTTTGTTCATCATCAGTGGTCTTTATCCAAAGATTCTTTTTGTCTTCTCTAGCAGTCACAACTCTTCATCTTCTCTATCAGTTACATCCATTCAATTGTGGCTTCTTTAGCTTCTAAACCCCTTCCTTCACGTGACCATCGACGGTGACCATCTGCCTAACCAATAGGTTCTTCGTAACTCGTGACTTCAAGAATCTTAGTATAATACAACTCGATTCTCCCAACTCCCGATATCCGAAGTGGAGCCTAGCGATGTGCTATTTCCTTCCTTAACCTTCACTGATTTGACCATGGTTGTGACCAAACGCCTATTCAAAAGGCACTTTCCAATATCGGTTTAGTGAGCACTAGCTCCATTTCTCGATATGACCTTGGGCGATGATCTCATGTGACCATGTGATTGCGGGCGCGTCCAAAGGTGGTTTGAATCAAACTACTTTTTTCCTCGCAATTTACCTTGATCCTCCACATATCCTTTCTCCAAAATCGTGGTTTCAATTGCAGCCTGCCTTCAAATTTTTCAATTTTGCACATCTTCAATCCGCGTAATGCGATGGGAACATCGATCTCATGATATTGACGGTGCTCCTGAATGGATGGTTCAGATTTGTTCTTTCATGATCTGCGGATCAGATATAACCTTCCTAAATCAACGGTTGTGATCTGGGCTTCAACAGTTTAAAATGTCAAACCTTCCTTTCTTCCGTACACTAATCTTCTAGAGTCAATGATCTGTGGACACTTGTCCTTATCAATCGGTGACTCTGCTCTACTTCGGTAATTTTGACCTTTAAACCAGATCAACGATTTTGCGGCCCCTAAAATCTCAAGTCTCAAACTTTACTTTCCCTCGAAGTATACAGATTATTGATGCGTGTCCTTGCTGAAGTGGTATGTTGCATGTCCTTGTTGAGATGGTTTGTTGACGTGGGCGAGACATGTAGTCATTGTAGTGGAGTGTGGAGGTAGATCATGGTAGTGTAGTGTGACATGTAGCGAGTAGTGGAGTGTGACGTCGGAGCATGACGGTGGTATGTATGAGTGGTTTGGTGGTTTGCTCGAGGGGGTTAGGCGGTAAGTGGTAATGAGTGATGGGGGTCCAAGTTGACAAGAAGGTGACACATATGAGGGTCCCACATGGGAAATACCACCATCTTGTAACCCCCCACGGTTAAAGGAAGAAATGTCAGGGGGTTCCGATATGCCCTGTCGACCGTAGATCTGAGTGCCCAATTGTCAGTCGCTGAGATTAGCGAACCCTTCTTCTAACTTATCATGTCCTTCCACTGTAAAATGATATAACGACTAAAATTCACTTTAGATGATCCGATGGTCGAGGATTTATTTTGACTCTCTGGCTCTCCAGGCTTCGGGGATTTCAAATCTCAAACTGAATTCTTGAAATGATATTTTTCCGAAGCATAGCCTCCTCACAGCTTTAGAACCGAAACTAATGACATTCGTTGGATCAAGATATTAGATCAATGGCTTAATTTTTCTTTGATGTAGATTTTCTTTGGATTAAATCCAATGGCTCTCCATGTTTTCTTATCATTTCCTTCCATTTAATTCGATCCGACGACTGACGGAAATTTGGATGATTGGGATGTCATATCTTTCATCTTATCCTATCCTTCCACTCAAAAATGATCCAACGGTCGTTTTTGCTCTTCCTATTGAGTTTCTTATCTCTTTGACTTAGAAGTTTTTCTAAGTGTTCAAGGATCTCAACCTTTGCTCCTCCTCGGCTGCACTTCTGAAAACCGCTATCTCTTCCGAACTTCCTCGTCTTCTTCTCTCTCGAGGTTTGGTTAGTTGTTTTTCTTTCCATCAATGCAAGCACAATCTTCCCATAAGACATGCCAACATGTAATAACCCCTTTTATAAACCTCAATTATGTGTAATTAATCATGATTTATGATTTCCATGCGATGGGATATAAACATTGTAATTATATTATTCTTGACTGGAAATTCCAATTAGTGGGATGAAGCCTTAAAGTATTGGCCATGATACCACTAAAGGAAAGAGAGAGGAAACCTAGGAGGGGAGGGGGGGTTCATCATAATAAGATGACCCAATCCTCCTTGTTGAAATATTTGATTTGGAAATAATAAGTTATTTCCATTTTATCCTGATTTCAAGGTAAATTAGTTAATGAGGAAGGATGGTAGTTGAACAACCAACTACCCCAAATGAATCCAGTTATGGGGAATTAGGTGAAGATAGAAGAACCTGTAAAACATAGCTACAATAGAGTAACATTCTTTATATCCCTAGTTTGACCCCATGGGTTCCTTCTAACATAAGGAAGAGGACGGTCCAGAACCTTCCTATGTGGGGAATGCATGCAAGAGAAACACATGAGAGAAATAGAGAATGTGTGTGGGTAAGAGAGGCAGAGAGGGAACTCAAAGGGGTTCAGGTATGAGATGCACATACAAAAATAAGAACTTGAGGAGAGTTCAGATTCCAAAAGAAAAAGACCACGTATAAACCCAATAACATATCTGAGTTTGGGGTCTGAGAAGAATTCCCTGGTGGTATCATGGCTTGGCATGGGGATGGCCTATTGTCGAAGTTACAGAGTGATCAAAGCCTGCAGTTGGGTGAAAAGGAGAACACTCATAGTTATTTGGATGGTTACCTTCTTCAATGAACCAATATGTATTGGTATACTCTATGTGTCAAGTAAAAGGAAGAAATCATGCCTATAATTGTATTCATGATGTGTGTGTCTATAAATGATCTTAATGGTTTTTCACTGCTACAAGATTTGTTTTGAGGTAATGGTGGGATTGAATGAAAGGTTGGTTCTTGTGCATGTATCCCTTAAAGGTTTAAGACTATGAATTGTATAGTTATTTCATTGCAAGCGTTTGTGTTGATGTAAATTTGAGAATGTAAGGAATTATACATGTTTGGTACCCCTAAGTAGAAAGAACTATGAATCCTATTTTGGTAGATAAAATGCTCTAAAGGGATGTTGGCTATAAGCTAGGTGGGGTGATGGTAGGGTGTAATTTTGTGAAGATTACAAGCCTCTGAATGGGGAACTTGTAATTCTATATAGATTTCCTTGGAAGGACATTGGTATGAGTTCCCTAGAGTCTAGGAAGGTCTCTGCATAATGGGAGAGTCTTATCCCTATGAAATTTCTGTCCTTAAAAAGGAAAGTCTGTAGGAAACATAATTATTCATTCTAAGTGATGAAAAGAGGATTACCTTAGCCAATGTTTTTGAGTAAGGTGAAAGCCAAGAAGGCTTGGTAAGACCTTAGAAAATACTAAAGAGAATTATTGAAATGACCCAATCCAAATTACACTATTAACATATAGAAACCCTATGTTTTGCTTTGGGAAGATCGTTGTTGTCGATTAGGCGTGATGATTTGACCCTAACCGTCGGTTGGGGAATGAACTGTCAGGATGTTTCAAGTGCAAGGTTGCAAGGGGACTCTGACGAGGAGAGCTCTGAGCCAATAGGAGTCATTGGATTCATCGGAGAAAGTTATCAATGAATACTAGACCATTGATTTCAGTCACAAGTTGGTCAGGGTGTTGTCGTTGGAGTCGTCAAGAGAAAGGACACAATGGAGCTCCTATGAGGGGCACTTCGAGTTAATGATGACCATTAAATTCATTAGAGGATCAAAGGATGATTAATTGTGACTGTTGATGGTATTATAAGCATGTCAGAGGCTAAGATATTGGAGTTTTCGATTGCAGGGTCGCACTAGGGATTTGAAGGGGGAGGCTTCGAATCAACAAGAGAAATTTATTCATTGGAGCATGAGCCAGAGAGAACTGTGACTGTTGATGTCGGTTCTCAAACTATTGAAAGGTCAGGGTAACGAAGTGCCAATGTGTCTAGAGGGTAACACATGTCATCCTGTAACTTGTGGAAAAAATAGAGGGCGATTCCCTAAAAGTTATAAGTCTAGGGACATGTTCCTTAGTCATAGCCCTCAGATATATAGTTGAGAAATATCAATCGCTCATTAGAGGGGTTCTTGTCAGAGTTTTGTGGCAGTCTCGGATGGGACACACTCTAATGGAATAACTCTAAGAAATGATCTGGACCATGGTTCGGTGCATGGGCCAGATCAAGTCTCAACCATTGATTCGTCGTAGGTATTATGAGCTCCCTTGGTGAGTAATGGAAAGGAGGATGATCCAACCAATACACTTTGGATAGGTGTCAAAACCTAGATAGGCAAGCCCAATGTTCTATGATGACGTGTAGCACCACATCAATCCACATGTCATGACGTGGGTGGTGCCACATGTCAAGTGAAGATTGTGCTACATGTCATGATGGTTTGGTATTATGAGATAGAGTTATGTAGGGATGCGTGCACCACATGTTGTGTCGGGTGGTAGGTACATGGTGGTAATAGAGGCCAGGTGGTAGGTACCTAAAGTGAAGTCGTAAGGAAATATGAGTGGAGAGGCTTTGAGTCATCATGGGCCATTGGATCTATCGTAGGTGGAGATGGAGAGATGTGGACCGTTGGATCCATTTTAGTGATTATTGTGGGAGTCTGATGGTTGGAGTAAACTTGGATGCCCTAACTAGAGGCACTCATATGGGGAAGACTCTGAGAAGAAATTTAGATTGTAGATCAGTGATGACCAAGAAGTAATCTTAGTTGTAGATCATCCTGGGTTACTCTTAAGAAAGGACTAGAGGGATATTTGACATCAATATGATGTCATATGAAGTAATCAGGCCAATGAAAATTTTAATACCTAAGTGGAGAAACCATATGTTGGATGATGACATGCAATACCATGTCATCCCACATGTTATGACATGGGTGATGCCATGTGTCAAGTGTAGACCATGCCATGTGTCATGATGATTTGGAATTCTGAGGAGCATTTTGTACCACGTAGTGAGTGTCATGTGTCACACTAGGTGGCATGATGTGGCAGTGCCACATGTAAGAGGTTCCAACAAAAGAGGCAGGTGTTAACTGTGAAGTAGGTAAAAAATTCAATGCGATTAGAGACATTGTTTGACCGATTTTGAGAACCATTAGATTCATTGAAGGGAATTCCATTGGGGTGGGACTGTTGGAGTAGTTTGAGTCACTAGAATCCAAGGGAGCTCGATGGGAGGGACTTTGAGAATGATCGAGGGTTATCGATCTAGGAGAGGAAGAGATTCATTCTTTGACGTAGATCTCCATGGGCCCCACCTAAGATAATATTGGGGTGAGCGAAAGGGGGTCGTTAACTTCTAGGAAAGTTAGAGACTCTGAAGTGATCAGATCTATAATTTCCTGACTTTGAGTACCATCATATATGTCAGAGTATGCAGGGTCAGAGTAAGCTAGTCAGAGGGGAATGTGTCTCCATGACTCTAACGGGGTAAGCTTTAACGATAAAGGAAGGCCCTGAGTAGATTATATATGTTGGATCTAGTTGGTTAAATAAGTCAAGGATCAATGGGCTAGGTGGAAGGTAGCCAGATGGATACCACATGGCGGTGAGGTGGTGTTTTTCTAATGAAGTCCTAATAAACTTTAATAGGTCATAATTTCTTACCTAGAGCTAGGTTTTGAGTATGGTGATAGTCATTGGAAAGATATTGATGAGAATAAGATGATGATGCCTTTGGGAGAATACTTTGAGATGGTTGAGGAAAAGCAAAAACTTAACACCCCGTCCCTTAAAAGGGTACTTAGATGGTTAGGTGTCTTACAAGGTGGTATTAGAGTAGAGTTCAATTACTAGGTCTAGATGGGATAGATACTAGTCACAGGTCTAGTATGATAAGTCCAATATGATCTTATTAGAAAGAGTTTATCTGCATTAAAAGATGTCTATGATCTACACTAGTTCCTTGAGAAGAAAAAATGTAGATTGGGATGTTATTTTTGGGCTTCTTGCAACATAAGCATTGTTCTTTACTTGGTAAGGATGATAGCTACACCTATAGGAGTGAGAATATGATGACAATAATTGAAGGTGAGACTCGAATGTGAAATGGAATAATATGGTTAGGGGTTGCTTAATTTCAAAGAATGAATGAACTAATGTTTGTAATACTACCTGAAGATATGGGCTAAAGGAGACCTGATAATTATAATAATTGTTTATCAAGGGCTAATACCCTTATGGATAATTCCTTTTGGTTAAAGGAATTGAGTATGGATTGATAGAATCCTTGGAAGAAATAAACTATTTCTTTAATAAAATAATAAACCCACTATGTATAACTCCTTATTCTTAGAGGGTTGATGGAAAATTTTCAAGGACTATTACTAAACCTATAATGATTGGAATGTGTAGCAGGGATAATTTCTTTCGGCAAATAAATAGGATTCCTTTGGACAATTGCTAGCCCTCATAAAAGAGTAAAGCAATATGAACATATGAGCAGTTTTTTGATCTCATGGTTGTATTAAGAGAATGTATTATACCTATTGACCTAAAAAAATGCCTCTGTATGTGAATGAAAAAGGGAAAACAACTAGAATACATCTACACTATAGGCATTAGTAAAATGCTTAGTGCACAAGGATATGTTGTACTGCATATGATAATGAGTAAGCATGTATGGACATGTAAATAGACATTCCATAACTTGTGTTGGGTTGTAAAGTATGGTTTTTTGATGGATCAATTTGTTCAATTATGGCATGATGTCAATAGGAGGGTAACAACGTGATTGACATGTCGATAATTCTATTACATATAAACCTATGAGGATGAGATAGAATGACTAATGAAAATGCTAACGATGTTGATTGTTTACATCCATAGGAAGAAAGAAGATATAATGGATCAAGGAAGTATTGATCTAGAATATGAAAAAGAGAATGCCTCGAGCATTTCCAAATGACGAATGTGCCACATTGACATTCAGAGGTGGATGGTGGCCATATAGGTATGGATTTGTAGGAAAGTGGTAGTGAGAAGGAAATTAGGAAAGTTTACCTAGATAAAGGTATGTCGACCAAAAGTGAATTGAGGCATGAAGAGAAGTTGGAATTTTTATCTTGCTCCCTTAGGTAGTGCTATAACTACCTTCTTGTGTTTCCATAATTCTGGAATGCTTTAGTAGCAAAAGGGAAAGAGTGTTCTCTTGTTGGTTGTTGTCATGTAAGGAGGGAAACATAATTATGATTATGCATGTGAGACTTTCCATGTGAATGGTTTTAAGATCTCAAGAAAATGGACATAAAATTTCAAATTAACAATGTATGTGGATGACGAAAGAAAAAAAAAAGAAGGTGTAAGTAGTGGACCTGCATGCTTACATTAATATGTGTGTATATGTGTGTGTTTGTACTTGGATGCCTGGAATATTGAATGTAGTACAAGGATGCTTGCTATGAATGAAGGTGAGAATAAGTGTGATGTGAGGAAAGATTCATACTTTCCTAGATTGGAAATGACATGGATGCATGGCTGACCCTATGTTGGGGATCTAATAGTCTTGATTAAGTAACAGATGGAGGAGGATGCATTCTATTCCTCAGAAACAGCTAAGATAAAAATTTTGAAAGAGAATGTTAATCCCTAGAAAAATCCCCATAATATGTATAAAACCCTTTATTATTCCCTAGATATTGAATTATTACAATTTTAGTAGGTCGTCTAGAACCCTTCTTTGCACCCTTTCATTATAATTGTAACCCTTTGTCTCCTATACATATATCTCCTATATATATATATATATATATATATATATATCAAGAAGATCTAGTATTAGGATCATATTATCTCATATCATATTGTGTTCTGAAGCTTATATATTGTAAAGGAGGTTTCCTCCTCAATTTGGAATGAATTTTATTGATTTCTTATCATTTTTAAGGCGTTGGGTCATAACATTTGGTATTAGAGATCAATATCTTGGGATTTCACTGCTCCATCTGAGACACCTTGGAATTTTGATGATAACATCTTTTCTATGACATTTTCAAAGGAAATCTTTCGAGAATTTTTATAATACGGATCAAGATACTTGGGGTTAAAATTTAATCTCCCGAGGATTTATAATTTCGGAGATATAGCTTGTGCAAGATCGAGTTCTATAATCATCCTGAATTTAGTCATCGCGGAATTTTCACTATAAAATTTTTTATGTTATGTTTCATACCATGAAAATTTGAGGATATTCATATAAATTAGAAAATTATCTGTGATAAAAGTTTCATCTTCTGGGACATCCTACACTTGTAGATAGACCCTGTGTAGGATAGGGTAGCTGACTAGTCATATTAACTAGTCTCAAATAGGTGTTCCGGGTAAAATAGTGATATCTTCTTCAGTGAGTATCCAGATTAAGTAAGACAAGTTTCATTGGATAGTGGATAATATGTAGTAGCTTTGGTGAAATTTTCAGAATCCAATATCAGATATTGTGCTCTTGGCACACTTTACAAGCACGCTCTCTAGGAAGGGCCAAAAATCAGCAAGGTGTGGGGAAGTTACCATAACTTCCACTTGGCACACCCAATTTTGATCATACCTATGGAATTGCAAAGAGGACATATCAAAGAACTATAGAACAAAATTTCAAACTCAAAAGGGACAAAATTTTAGAGATACACCAAAAGGAAGGTAAGCCAAGAGGACAAAATCCCAATTAAGGTTTTTAAAGGTACGTAACTTACAATTGGCATAATTATTTTTGGAATATTTGTTTTGGGTGATTTGAATTTTGTGATAAATATAGAATAGAGGATTATTATTAGTATTTCTCCATATGGGTCCCAAAAAGGTGAAAACACCTATTAAACCTCTTGAAGTCTCATCTATGACTCAAGAAGAAAATGAAGACATACATAATAGGTTGTCTAAATTAGAGGAACAAATTAAGAATTTGAGTGAAAAGTCTAATAATTGGGTAAAATCACAAAGAAAAATTCAAGTAATGGAAGGGAATATGGATGGCATGGAAAACAATATGGAGAGTATGAAAAACAAGATGGATGATATGGAAAATAAGATGGAAGAAAATAAGAAGGATATAAAAAGAGAAATACAAAATTCCATGAAGGAAATGGAAAATATGTCTTCCCTTATATTTCAATATATAGATGAGAGATTCCCTAAAGGAGACATCAAAATGGAATGGACTTATGAAAATAAATGTAGTACTCATGTTGAACCAATTTCCAATAATAATCCATTTAGTGAATCTAACTCTAATAGTGGAGTTAATTCTGGTGGGGGTCCTAAATTCAATTTTCCTAAAATTGAATTAAAGAATTTTGATGGTACAGAGGTATTTACTTGGGTGAACAAAATAGAGAAATATTTTGAAATACATAATATTATGGATGATAAAAGAAGGATTCAAATAGCAACCTTGAACTTTGAGATAAAACCATATCAATGGTATCAATGGATAGTTAAAACACAACCCCCTTTATATCACTACACGTGGGGTTTAATTACAAGAGACTTGGAAGCACAATATGGGATAGTTTGGGAACAAGACTACTTCAATCAATTGACAAGAATCAAGTAGTTAGGTGATATTGAAGAATATAACTCATAATTCCTGGTACCGGCGACAAAGGTGGATAACCTAAGTTATGAACACTTGATGGAAGATTACATGGGTGGATTAAAAGAATACATTAAACATGAACTTTTCTTAATACAAACTACAAGTATTATGGAAGCTATGAAAAATGCTCGTCATATTCATGCCAAAAATAAGTCTACACAAAAGTATAACATTGGACGCAACGATTGTTTTGGGGTCATAAGACAACCATATCTTAACCAACAAGGTTGACACCTCAGAAAATGGATGAAAGAAGAGCAAAAGGACTATGTTTTCAATTGTGACAGAAAGTCCAATAAAGGGCATAAATGCGGCGAGAATAAATTGTTCTACATAGACTGTGAAGGGGAAGAAGATAGTGTACCTAAACCAAAAAGGTTGACACCTCAACAAATGGATGAAAGAAGAGAAAAAAGACTATGTTTCAATTGTGACAAAAAGTACAGTAAGGGGCATAAATGTGGTGAGAAGAAATTATTCTACATAGATTGTGAAGAGGAAGAAGATCAAGAATTGGAACCATCAGAAGACCCAAATCTAGAAGAGACTACTCCAACAATATCTTGTCATTATTTGGTCAGTATTGTTACACCACAAACCCTCAAGATACAAGGATACATCAAAAAGAAAAAGGTAGCAATATTGATTCATTCAGGTAGCACCCATAATTTCATCAATTACAAATTAGCAAAAGATCTCAATTGTTTTATATATCCCGCACCATAGTTTCAAGTAATGATTGCAAATGGAGGTACCATAAATTTTTCAGGGAAATGTCATAATATTAATCTTGACATGGGGGAGTATTTTCTGGATAGGCCCATGATTTCCATCCAAATGGGGGGTGTTGATGTTGTATTAGGGGTCCAATGGTTGCAATCACAGGGAATAGTGGCCTTTGATTTTCAAAATATTTTAATGAGATTTTCCTCAAATGGGAAGGAAATTGAGCTTAGAGGTATCCAAGGGAAACCCTCTAAAGTGATAAGCTCTAATAGCATGGAAAAATTACTCAAAAAGGGACACCATGTTGTAATTGCACAATTGTGCTCACTTGATGTTCAAACATCTATATCCCCGGCTCCATCATATCTCCAAATAATTATCAAAAATCATTCCAAGGTATTTGGTGAAATGCCTAAGGTTCTTCCACCTACTTGAGACTGTGGCCATGCTATTCATTTGAATCCAAGATGTGTACCACCTAACATTATTCCTTACAGGCATCCATATGCACAAAAGAGTGATATTGAACGCATGATCCAGGAAATGTTAGAGGCTGGCATAATTCAACATAGTCAAAGTTCTTTCTCTTCACTAGTGGTGTTGGTTACAAAAAAAGATGGTTCATGGCGTATGTGTCCAGATTATAGACAACTCAACAAAATGACCATCAAATATAAGTTTCCTATCCATGCCATTGATGAATTATCAGATGAATTACATGGAGCAAAATTCTTTACTAAGTTGGATCTTCGTTCAGGATATCATCAAATCCGAATGAGACAAGAATACATTCCTAAAACAACTTTTAGAACACATGAAGGTCATTATGAATTTTTGGTTATGCCATTTGGACTAACTAATGCACCTTCAACATTTCAAAGCTTGATGAATTCTATTTTCAATCCCTTCCTTAGAAAATTTGTGTTAGTATTTTTTATGACATACTAATCTACAATAAATCTTGGGAAGAGCATGTACAACATGTTGACAGAGTATTACAACTATTGGAAGACAAAAAAATTTATGCAAAGCCTTCCAAGTGTGCCTTTGGGGTTCAAGAAGTGGAATATTTAGGTCATATTGTATCTCATGAAGGTGTAAAAGTGGACCCTAACAAAATTAAAGCTATAAGGGAATGGTCAATTCCCAAAACCTTGAAGAAACTTAGAGGATTCTTAGGATTGACAGGCTATTATCGCAAGTTTGTCAAGAACTATGGTCAAATAGCAGTACCTCTAACAACATTATTAAATAATAAAGCATTTTATTTGACAGAAGAAGTAGCCAAATATTTTGAAAAACTTAAGGAGGCTATGTGTACAACTCCCGTCTTGACCACACCTGACTTCAAGTAAACATTTATTGTGGAGTGTGATGCCTCCGTCCATGGAATTGGTGAATTTTTAATGCAAGAATGAAGGCCCCTTGCCTTGGAAAACATACAAATTAAAGGAAAAAACTTATTCAAACCTATTTATAAAAACGAAATGTTGGCCATACTACATGCAGTTCAGAAATGGTGCCCCTACCTAATAGGAAGACACTTCAAGGTAAAAACAAACCATGACAGTTTGAGGTACTTTTTGGAGAAACAATTATCTTCAGAAGAGCAACAAAAATGGGTTACCAATATGTTGGGTTATGACTTTGAAATTATATACAAAAAATGAAAACGTAATATTGTGGTAGATGCCCTTTCCAAGAAAGAAGAAGAAATAGAAGGTTCACTATGTGCTATTTCTAGTCCACAATCAAATTTGGTGGAAGAAGCAAGGATAGAATTGAATCAAGATCAAGAGGTATGCAAGATCATTCAAAAACTACTTGAATACCCCACTTCAGTAGAAAAGTTTGTATGGAATAATTATTATCTATGGTATCATGATCGCCTATACTTATGTAAGAATTCCCAACTTAAACAAAATATTCTTCTAGAATTGCACACTTCTCCTATAGGGGGACATTCAAGATTCTTGAAAACACACCTCAGGGTCAAGAGGGATATTTTCTAGGAAGGTATTAAAAATGATGTTCAAAATTTTGTGTCGGGATGTTTGTTCTGCCAAGAGAATAAGGAAGAGACAATCAAGACTCCAGATCCCCTGCAACCATTAGCTATACATAGCCAATGTTGGGAAGATGTTTCCATGTATTTTATTACAGGTTTAGAAAAATCAGAAGGAAATACCGTCATCATGGTAGTAGTGGATCGACTAACAAATTATGCCCATTTTTTCTCTCTTTCTCATCCTTTTAAAGAAAGCACAGTAGCAGAAGAATTCATGGAAATAGCTCAAAAACTACATGGTGTACCCAAGATTATTGTAAGTGACAGAGACCCAATTTTCACGGGAAATTTTTGGACTAAATTATTTTCCTGTTTTGGTACTCAATTGGCTCATAGTTCATCTTAGCACCTTCAATATGATGAGAAAACTGAGATTGTGAATAAATTTATAGAAGGATATATTTGTTGCTTTGCATCCGATAAACAAACAAAATGGGTCAAGTGGTTTCCCTTAGTGGAATGGTAGTACAACACATCCTTCCATAATTCATCAAAAATTTCCCCATTTCTGGCACTTTATGGATATCATCCTCCATCCATCACATCACCCTTGAAAGGGAATACAAAGGTTCAAGCATTGGAGGACCACATAGGGAACTAACAAGATGTCCTAAAATTGTTGAAGGACAACATGGTTATGGCACAAAATAGGATGAAACAACAAGAAAATCAACATCACAGGGAAAGGGAATTTGAGGTAGGGGGTTGGGTATTTCTAAGGCTACAACCACACAAAAAAATGTCCCTCAAGAAACAAAAGAAGGAAAATAAACTAGCACCCAAATATTATGTCCCCTATAAGGTTTTGCAATGGATTGGAAGTATGTCTTACAAATTGGAGCTACCTCCATATTCACATGTACATCTAGTATTCCATGTTTCTTGCTTAAATAAGGTCATCGGAAACAAGATTCTGGTCCAAATTTTTTTACCATAGCTCAATGAAGAAGGGAAAATCATGCTAGAGCCAAAAACAATCCTTGAAACGAGAATTAAGCAGTTGAGAAATTGAGCAATTACAGAGTACCTCATCAAATGGAAGAACCTACTAGTGGAAGAGGCGACATGGGAAGATGAGTTCTTCATGTAGAAGCATCCGTGGTTAGACAAGTGTTGAAGAAAAAACTTGTTTGAAGGGGACATGCATGTTAATCCCTAGACAAATCCCTATGATATGTATAAAACCTCTTATTATACTCTAGATATTGAATTATTACATTTCTAGTAGTTCGGCTAGAACCATTCTTTGCACCCTTTCATTATAATTGTAACCCTTTTTCTCCTATATATATCAAGGAGATCTAGTATTAGGATCATCTTATTTCATCTCATATTGTGTTCTGAAGTTTATATATTGTAAAGGAGGTTTCCCCCTCAAAGTGAACTGAATTTTATTGATTTCTTATCATTTTTAAGGCGTTGGGTCATAACAGAGAAATGAGCAAGGGTGCTCTATCATTATCAGTAAAAAAATGATTTTTCCTTTGAAAATTGGATGTAAACATTTATGGACAATCATGAGTAAATTTATTTAAATAGATAAGAAAGTGAAACTATGAAGTGTGCCTATGGTGGACACACATAGAATGTTAATGCATGTGATTAAATGCATGGAAGCACAACTTGAAAGAAAAATTATAACATAAATATACATGTTTAAATATGTATTTGGAATGCATCATAATAATGCATGCTTACATTCATTATGGAATATTGGGTAGGACTCTGAAATGACGAAGATGAGGCTAACTCAAGGTTGAGGACATCCCAGATAATGATGGATATGCAAATATAAAATCACATGATAGAAAGAGTTACTTGTAGAGGAACTATATAAATATCATGTCAAGAAAAATAGGGCCATAATATTAATGGCTACTAGGAAAATTAGGAAACGGGATGAAAAGCCTATTTGTATAAGAATCCTGAATTAGATTTGAAAAGATAATGCATGCAAAAGAGACATGTAAATGAATGCTAACCAATTTGAATTCTATTTGGTAAATGTGCAAAATTCAATGGTCCATAATTAAATTTTGAACTAAAATCTTGTTGGTGTAATATGAAGATTTTTCTAGAGAAATCCCAGATGAAACTTGACTGAAACTACTCAAGGAATGAAGCAGGTAGATCCCAAGAGGGGTATATTTCTCAAACAAATAAATAGGAAAGGAGGAACACTTTCCTCATTTCAAAACTCAAATTTGTTAGCAAAGTTGTGTACTTTAAAAGTACAAATAGTAAAAGGGAAAGAATTTAATGAATAATCTTGGTTACAACCATGAATGTACAAAGGCAGAGAGGCCTTAGGGAATAGTTCAGTTAAACTAAAAATTCCATATTATGTGAAGGATTTGGAAAAAGGGAAGATTCCCTTAACTCCTGTCTTGATCCTTATTTGTGTTTCTCTAGAATGAGAAAATTGAATTGTTGTTATATATGGAGGACTCTAGCGTGAGAATGTTCGCAACTGTATGACTGTAGGGACAACATAAATGTTGATCATTTTTTCACTCATAAAAACATTAAGACCAACATGATAGAGTGCATATAAATATGTTGGGGCATATCTATTGATTTAAAGGCTATGATACATGCATTTTATTCAACATTACAACTAATATAATTGTGAATGTGATGATGCATGTTATGTGTAGAAAATATTGGATCTATTGGGAAAGACAATTACCAATAGTGGACAACCTAAAGTAGAGGGTAAGTACAAGAAAGATAATATTGAAAGTTGTTGAAGGGACTTTAGAAGTTCCCATGAAGCAACAATAATGATGTGGTATTAGAAATGTTGTTGGTTTCTAGGACATGGTATGATTCAGGAAAGAGGAACCTAAAGGACAAAGGTAAGAACCTTTAGTAGTCAAGGATGAATGAGATCCTTGCAAGGAAATTCATGAACAATTGTTCCATGAATGAATGTGAGCATAAGTTCTCATGAGTAGTATGATGAATGGATGCATTGAATAAATGCATGTTTGTGTGAGTAGACATGTGTAGAGCTTCCCATTATGGAAGAAGAGCCTTCCAATATTCTACAAAATGGTAAAAATTGTAAGGAGAGGAATTGGGTGGCGATGAATGTTGGCACCCTAGTTACCAATGAAGAAAGAATGCTTGAATGCATTCGTATGAAATTTTAATTTCATATCATGTAATTTTGATCTGAGGTCATGATGAAATTGTGAAAAAAGCATACTCATGTTGCAATGATAAATATCGATAAATAAATCATGTGGTAAGAGGTTGGATGAATCCCATCCCACCATGGTAAAGTGCCTAACATAGTATATGGTAATATGAAAATCAATGCAAGGGTGAATTATGTAATGTTTATCTGAGGTCATGATCAGATTGTGGAAAAAGCATACTCATGTTGCAATGATAAATATCGATAAATAAATCATGTGGTAAGAGGTTGGATGAATCCCAGCCCACCATGGTAAAGTGCCTAACATAGTATATGGTAATATGAAAATCAATGCAAGGGTGCATTGTGTGTGAATGTGGCCATGGACGTGGCACATTAATTAAATTATTTTAAATTTTGATTGTATTTGGAAAATCTTGGATGTTGAAATGATGCATGTGTAAGGAATGTCATTTATTTTTTCTTTATATCATCCAATAGATAAGTGATTTGATTGCTAGTATGCACCATTTTGAAACTATTTGGAAACCACTGCAAGTGTTCAATGAGAATATATGTGGCTGAGGAACTAACGATTTTATTGGTTGTGTGAAGATGGAATTGTAGGAGAGATGGTCCTGGATGTGGCAGAAATATAAGTCCACGAGGAAGACCGATGCCTTTTTGTTGTGAAAGAGCCAAACTGTGATGAGAAGCAACTTTCATGCTTATGGAATCTAGTTCCAATGTTGAACAAATCTGAAAATGAAAAAAAAAATGTGAAATTGGAAAATCTATGGGTAACATATTTGAAATAATTTTTTTTATTGGAATTGACAATAAAATCTCACGGTTACTATATGTATGTGAAACAAGTGGGATGAAAGATTTTTCCTAGAGGGAACAATGATGGTTGTCAAACTGGAAAGAGAAAAATATGGCTATTGTTGTGAAATAAGAACCCTATGATGAGCCATGATCACCATAGAGAAGGTCATTTTGTGGTAACAAAGACTGGAGTGATGCCTCGGCTATAAGACTTAATGAAGTCTGGAAAAATACTTCATGTGCAAGAAATCCTTCGAAAGGAAAGATGGATCACCGAAGGGACTGTATAGCGTAGAATGGGATGCATGAGCCAACGTCTGGAGGGTGAGTGACCACAAGGAAGAGGAGACTTTGATAATTCTTCTAATCTGTTGATTTGCTATCATGCACACAATGGGTATGTGAAGGAAACAATGAGATAAGATAATGAAATAGCCATATGGATGTTGTTTCATGAAATTGCACAGATAAGTATTGTTTTTATATGGAAATGTTTCCTCTTGAATTATGAACAACAATAAGATGTTTTAGGATGAAATTTTAATTAATGTGCTTGTTGCTTGAAATGGTTGTAGGAATGTGTTAGATTCCAAGAGTTTGGGAAAGGACCATACCAAGAAGAGGAAAACATTGCCAAAGTAGTTGAAAGGTAAATGCATGACAGGTGTTGCTAAGAAGAACATCGAGGACGATGTTCCTTTAAAATGGGAGGGGATTGTAATACCCCATTTTATAAACCCCAATTATGTGTAATTGATCATGATTTATGATTTCCATCCAATGGCATATAAAAATTGAAATTCTATTATTGTTGACTGAAAATTCCAATCAACTAACTGTGGGGTGAAGCCTTAAAGTACTATCCATGCTACCACTAGAGGAAAGAGC
>ML779058.1:54578-68640 GCA_009831015.1 Picea engelmannii | reverse complement strand
ATATGATTTGGAAATAATAATTTATTTCCCTTTTATCCTGATTTCAAGGTAAATTAGTTCGCGAGGGAGGATGGTAGTTGAACTAACAACTACCCCAAATGAATCCAGGTATGGGGGATCAATTGAGGACAAAATAAAATTTCAAGCATAGGTACAATAGAGTACCATTGAGGGGAGTTCATATTACACAAGAAAAGACCAAGTATGAACCCAGTGACATATCTGAGGTCGGGATATGAGAATAATTCCTTGGTGGTATCATGGCTTGGCATGAGGGTGTTGTGCTACTGAAGCTACAGAGAAAAAAGAGACCATAGTTGGGTGGAAAGGAGAACACGCATAGTCAGTTGGATGGTTATCTTATTCAATGAAGAAATAAGTATTGGTATACTCTATGTGTAGAGTGAAAGGAACAAATTATGCATGTAATTGTATTCATGATGTGCATGTCTATAAATGATCTGAATGGATGTTTCACTGTAAGATTTGTGTTGAAGTAATGTTCGGATTGAATAAAATGTCGATCCATGTTTATGTATCCCTTAAAGGTTTAATCCTATGGATTGTATGTCTATTTCATTGCAAGCGGTCATGCTGATGTAAATGTGAGAATCCAAGGAATTGTACATGTCTAGTACCCCTGAGCATAAAGAACTCTAGATCCTGTTTTGGTAGATAAAACACTCTAGAGGGATGTTGGCTATGATCTAGGAGGGTTAATGGTAGGGTGAAACTCTGTGAATACTGCAAACCTCCAAATGGAGAGATTCCAAGATATAGATCTCCTTTGGAAGGACAATGGCAAGAGTTTCCTAGAGTCTAGGAAGGTCCCTACATAATCGAAGAGTCTTATCCCTATGAAATTATTATCTTTAAAAATAAAAGTCTATAAGAGATGTAAGTGTTCGTTCTAAGTGTTCAAGAGAGGATTACCTTAGCCAATTTTTTTGAGTAAGGTGAAGGCCAGGAAGACATGGTATTACCTTTAAAAATACTTGAGAGAATTCCTGAAATGACCAAGTCCAAATTTGAACTATTAACCTACATAAACCCTATTTTTTCCTTCAGGAAGATCGTCACCATCAACTAGGCACAATGATTTGACCCTGACCGTCAGTCAAGGAATGAACTATCAAAACATTCCAAGTACAAGGCTAGATAGGGACTTCGATAGGGAGAGATCCAAGCCAATAGGAGTTGTTGGATCCATAGGAGAAAGTTCTTGATGAATATTGGACCATTGATGTTAGTCATAAGTTGGTCGGGGCATGGTCATCGGAGTGGTCAAGCACAAGGATGCAGTGGAGCTTCGATGAGGGGAACTCTGAGTTAATGATGACCACTGAATTTGTTAGAGGATCATAGTCTAAGAAATTGTGACCATTTATGGCAATATAACCTTGTCGAAGGCTAAGATATAGAAGTGTCTTAATTAGGTCCCCACTGTGACTCCAAAGGGTGAGGCTCCAAATCAAAATGATTCGTTGATTTATCGGAGCACATGCTAGAAATAACATTGATCGTTGATGTTAGTTCTCAACCTATAGGAAGGTCAGGCTATCGAAGTGTTAGTGTGTCTAGAGGGTGACACATGTTAGCTTATAAATTGTGGAAAGGATTGAGGTTGAGTCCCTGTCATTTTCAGTCCTGGTGATAGGTTCCTTAATTGTATCCCTCAGATCTATAGTTGAGAAATATCGATTGTTCAATTATATGGGTGTTGGTCACAACGATTGTCAGATAGTTGGATTAGGTTGATGGACAATTGGTATGAATTTTTGGTTTTCATTGATTTCAACCATTGGAGAGTGATATTGTAGATTGATTTCAAACCTTAGTGATTGATGTCAACCCTTGGAGAAAGTCTGGTAGTGAATTCTTATAGCACAAAGGTTTGGGTAATGGACCCAAGTTTGTTTTATGTATAACAGTATGAGTTTTAATATATTTTAAGGTAAGACTATTCTATATGGATATTACATTCCATTCCATTTCCGGTGGTATGTGGAATGCCACATAAATCCTCACGATAAGAGAGTTATGACCATGAGAAGTTGGAGAACCCAGGTTTGGGTAATGGAACCAATCTTGTTTGATGGATAGTGGTATAAGTTTTGATATATTTTTTTGGTAAGAATATTCTATATGGATAGTACATGTCATTCCATTTCCATGGGTATGTGGAACGTCACATAAATTCTCACGGTTAGAGAGTTATGGCCATGTGAAGTTGGAGAACCCTCATGAGTCATCTGGAAGCCCCAAAAGGTTAAATTAGTGAAAGTGGTTTAAGATATTTTAGAAGGTAAATAATAAAGTGAATTGATGAGTATAATATAATTCAAAGTGAATACAAAATAAATTATTTAAATAATAAAGTTAATGGAGAAATTACTAAGTGGACAAGTGGTTAGAAGTGGGTTAGCCCTAAAATAAGGAAAGCAGTTTAAGATGGTTAGAAGGTAACCCCTTGAGGTAAAGTGAAGTGATGAGTGTACTATAAGTAAAAGTGGATACAAAATAAATTATTTAAATAATAAATTTAATGGATAAATTACTAATTGGACAAGTGGTTAGAAGTGGGTCAACCCTAAAATAAGGATAGTGGGTTAAGATGGTTAAAAGGTAACCCCTTGAGGAAGCTACATGAATGTATAAATAAGAGGCAAGGCTCTCTCATTTTAACCACACTTGAGAATATTGAATATCTACATGTGACTGAGGTAACCAAAGGATATCTAATCTGAATTTCAAAGGGAAGGTGATGTAAAAAAGGTCGAAATTCAAGGGAGGATAATATATTTTGATGATGTTTTCTAAGGAATGTTATTTACAGGTCATATCACCATTTTCGCAATAATGTTTTTTCTATAATGATTCATAATGTGAAATTGGGAGGCCATTGAAGAAACATATCCAGATATTTGTGGTACAAATTTCATCTTGTGGGTCATTGTATTTTTGGAGTCACACTCCGTGGAAAATAGGGTTTGTGGCTAGTCCTGAAACTAGTCTAAAACAAGTGTTTCGGGTAAAAATGTCATAACTTATTCATAATAGATCCAAATTTAGTAAGACCAAATGTGTTGGCTATAGTAAAGTCTTTATTATTCTGTGTACAATTTTCAGATCCATACAAAAAACATTTTGTGCGGGGCACACTCTACAAGTTCTCTCCTTCTAGAATAAGCCAAAATTCAACAAGGTATGTCATTTTTGTTATAACTCATTTTCTGAGAGGTTCCAAGTAGTGACACCTCGAGGAATTGCATAAAACACATTGAAGAACATTGTGTACTATTTTTCAGATATTTATTCATTGCAGGTACATAGTTATGATTATTTCAAGTTAGGGTTGTTGACTAATCCAAAATTAGTCATCTGAGACTAAAGTAAAGTTTGATGAAAATTCTAGTCTCTTATTGTTAAAGTTAAGGATGGTTTGAAGGTATGTGATCATATAGACTAGGTCTATTACAAAGTTACACATCAGATTTGGATGATGAAATTGATGAGGGATTTTGGTTGAGGTACATGGTTGAGACAAGTAGTTGATGAGTTGGCACATACATGAGGTGTATAGTTGATGATGTTGGTACATCTTGATGAGTCATAGTTGATGAGTAGTTGATCCATGATTGGTACATACTTGGTACATGGTTGGAGACACTTGTTAGTAGTATTTTTGAAACATGGTTTATGGATGTTGTATCATACTTTAATTGGTATATTATTAGAAGCACATATTGATCTTGGTGATCATTATGAGTTATTGTGTTATGCTTGGTTGATGCACGTCTTTCATATTTGTCTTGGTGATTGATCTTGGTGAGTAGATATGATTTGGTTGATAAGATTGATGAGACAAGTTGTTGTGATAGGTTGTTTGGACATGTTGTTGTGACATGTTATTTGTACAAGGTTGGTGTATAGTTGATGCACTTGTTCATGGTACAGATTGAGGTACAGGTTGGTGCATGGTTGATGAAATTGTTTATGGTACAAGTTGATTACAGATTGAGGTACAGGTTAATGCATGATTGATGCATGGTTCAGGTTATTGGTACAGGTTGTTTCGTACAAGTTTATTGGTACATGTTTATAGCAGTATATCTCACAGTGATAGTGTGACAGTGGTTCCATCATTCTACCTCTATGTTAGGGCGGTTGGACGGGGCAAGGATAGGTGGTTGTAGCCACCTTCTGGTTTTATCCAGAGAATTTACGGGGTTGTAGCCTCCTTATGTTTGTAGCCAGATAATTGGGGAGTTGGAGCTTCCCTCAGGTTGTAGCCTGAAAAACTAGGGGCTTGGAGCCTCCTTCCAGTTGCAATTGGAAAAAAAAGGAAGTTGGTTCTTCTAATGAATGTAATTATTAAAGACATATAAGAAAAAACATTATGTGGTTTTCTCCCACTTTGGGTTTCCACGTAAAACAATTGGTGTATTGTGTATGTGTATTATTGCTCATGTGTTCATTATTTATTTAATAAAAAACTATTGGATGATAATGCTACATTGATTTAACACTTGCATTTTATGATTAAAAAGGATTCAATTTCTCTATTATTGATTCACCCCCCTTTCAGTAATCCAACAATTGGTATCAGACCGGGTTCCTTCATGAAACAATTTAACCACTTGAAGGATATCATGGATTATTCTGAGAATGGAGTACCATTGTTTAATGGTGAGAATGGTTTAAAGTATGAGTTATGCATTGGAAGGACAAAAGTATTTTTACAGGCACAGGGGTATTATATTTGGCTATCAGTCGTTACAGGATATGATAGTTCAAAAAGGGCAAAGACTGCAACCAAGAAGTAATTGTAGAAGAATAACAAAATAGCAATGGATTTCATCTAGGAATGATTACCTAATCCGGTAAGAGAAAAGGTTGGCCAATTTTCATCAGACAAAGAACTTTGGGATAAGTTACATGACATATATTCTTCACCCATCATAGACACAGAAAATGAAAAAGAAGATGCAGGTACAAATCAAGAAGAAATATGTTCACCATGCCAAACAAATTCAGTAGATGAAGAGTACATAATCAAGATAGGTATGTTGTTTTGCTTTAATTGTGAAAAACGTGGACATCTTGAAATAGAACGTCATGAAGGAAATGAGACAGAAAAACAAATTGAAAAAGAAGATAATTATGAGGCGGAATTGATTAGTTCTTTAGATGAACTAAGAGAAGGAAACAAGTCACTCAAGAAATAATTGATGAAACAAAAGGAAAGTGTTTATATTTTGGAAGAATCCCAACAGGTCATCGATAACTTAAGAACTCATCTAGAAGAAGCCAGAAATATTGAAGAAAATCTTAATTATCAAAAGCAGTGTTTGTAAGCCAACATCAAAGCACAGAAAGAAGAAGCATAAATGAGAGAGAAAATATTGATAGATCATCTTAAGGAAATAACTAACGATATAAACCTGCTTGAGTCAGAGTTTGGTCAAGAAGATAAATTACTTGAAGAAGAAATAATCGCATTAAAAATTAAGCTTGAAGAAGCGAAGAGAACATAAGAAGTCATGAAGTCTCAGATATTAAAGAAAGAGGAAGAGGTTGAGAAGCTTGAAGAAGAAGTTGTCACATTGAGAAGTAAAATTGTCAAGGTCAAAAATAATGTTGAAGAGACAAAAACATCCACATCAGTTATAGAGAATGAAGAGAATTACTCTAGGTTGCTACAAAAGAAGAATGAAGAAAACTGAAAGAGTTATGTAGAAGTACTCAAAGGAAGGAATCATGGTCAACCGGAATCTAAGAAAACTATTGAAAATACATCTTCAAGAAGACCATCTATGTTCAATCCACAAAGAAGCTTCAATCATGATCATGATCAGTCAACGAAGAAATTCAAAAGGACTGCACCACAAAGAAGATCATTCACTCTCAGGTATGCAAATTTCTTTTATGGTCATTGTTTTTATTGTACTAATTTTGGACATAAGGTTGCAAATTGCAGGGATTATAAAATAAATGTTCAAGAAAGAAGTGCCTATGTGGTTGCACGTAACATTGAGTGTTACAAATGTCGCAACTATGGACACATAGCCAGTGATTGTAGAATCATGATCGATACTTCCATGAAAGAGAACACTGATATTAGATATAAGAAAGTATGGATAAGAAAACATGAATAACATGTGAACAAAGACCAGGTACCATAGATCGCAAGATTGACAATAAAACGAGATGAAGAAAATTCTACAGAGAAAAAGAAAGATGTCAGATAGAGAAAGGTTTGGAAAATAACTGAAAAAAAGGAAGGATAGATAAATAAGGAACAAGTTTAAGAGATTGTAATTTCAGGCATTGTAGTGAAAGATGAATCCAAAGACAGAAAGAAAAGAAGTCAAAGATCAGAGAGATAATGAATCTACCAATGAAGATGATGATGAATCTACCAATGAAGATCATGATGAATACACGTCAGAGTAGGAATTGTTTTGATCCATCCGGCTTAGAGACTCCCAGGTAATATGAATATTAGAGAGGGAGATTCTATGCGATAGATGTGATAGACCAAAGAACCATCATTCGAGTAGCTTGCAGAGTTTGAGAAGAAATATTCAGAGAAGTCAATTAGCAGAAGTACAGTTTGATAGATTAATTAAGACTTCATGATAGTATAGTGATAAATGGGTCAACATTATGGACAGTTGCACAAGTAGAGTCTTGGACAATATGGACAGAGATGGATTTGTAAGAAAACTTAGCAAGTTTGGACAGATATATGACAGTGGATGAGAGCATGGATTCATATATTTGTTCAAAGATTAGTTCAAAGACAAAGGAACATTATCATAATGGATTATAATTACACAGGAAATGGCTCAAACAATGCTAATGGATTCCAAATTGACAGATATTTTTTGGACACATGCAGTGCATACAATAGTTCACATTCAAAACAGAGTAATGCTCAGAAACAATAATGAAAAAACTCCCTACGAACTATGTAAATGAAGCGCAGAAAACAACCTCTACATCAAGGTAACTCAAGGTAGTATTTTATTAATTTAAATTTATGTTGATGATATTGTTTTGGAAGTACTAATGACAAGTTAAGCCAGAAATTTGCAAAGGATATGCATAATGAATTTGAAATTTCATTACCTGGAGAACTATCCCTCTTTTTGGGTCTTCAGATATGTCAAAGAAACCAAGGAATTTTTATTTGTCAAACTAAGTATATAAGAGAAATGCTAAAGAGGTTCAGAATGGAAGATTGCAAACTAGTTACCACTCCTATGCAAACCAGTTGCAAGTTGAGCAAATATGATGATTCAAAGTCTACAAACTAGAGGAAATACAGGTCAATGATTGGTAGCTTACTATATGTGAGAACATCCAGACCATATGTAATGTAGGAAGTTGGACAGGTGCCACAATTTCAAGCAACACCAAAGGAATCACATGTATTAGTAGTGAAAAGGATTTTCAAATATCTCAAAGGAACAAATGAGTTTCTATTATGCTATACAAAAAGAAATGTTATATCACTTATTGCCTACATAGATGCAGATTGGGAAAGTTGCATTGATGATCGACGGACAACAAATGGAGCAGCCTTCTACTTGGGTGAGGGTTTAGTATCATGGTTAAGTAAGAAACAATCATCAGTATCCTTATCTACAACTGAGATAGAGTATATTGTAGCAGCAACATATTGTAATAGGTTGTATGGATGAAAAAAACTATGACATATATACAGGTTGAGTATGATGATCCCATTCCAATCTATTGTGATAGTACAAGTGCCATCAGTATCTCAAGAACCCGGTGATGCACTCCAAAACGAAGCACATTCCAATCAAGTATCACTTTCTACGGGAACAAAAGAACATCAAAGTTGAATATGTGGGAACAAAAGAACAAGTGGCATACATCTTTACAAAACCGCTTCCACGGGAAGCCTTTGAGTATATTCGCCAGAGACTCAGAGTAATTTCTACTCCAAAATGAATGCTTTTGAATTATTTTCTTATATGTCTTAGATTTACATGTGGAAACACCATAAAGAGTACAATTCAGGTTGGGAGATCAATTTCAAGAAGAGTTCATTCAAGGGGAGTATCCCTAAGGACACTTAAGTTAGGGGGAGCACCCCCAGATGGAAATATACCTTTGCCATTCATGAAAAAGGGGGAGAGATTTATCAGATGCAGGATAGAAATGATTGGAGAGAGAGCACAGAGGCATGTAGACAGGGGGAGCAACCCCAAGGAGAGTTTAGTCAAGGGGAGCAACCCTAAAGGGAGATACCCTTTTCCATTGATGTCAAAGGGGGAGAGATAGAAACATTGATGAGGAGTATAAGCATGAATGTTATCATGACTAAGTGTTGCCATCAATGTTGGTGTTGCCATCAATGCCAAAGGGGGGAGATTGTTAGACAGTTGGCTTAGGTTGATAAAAAATTGTTATGGATTGTTGGTTGTCATTGATTTCAACCATCGGAGAGTGATTTTGTAGATTGATGTCAACCTTTAGTCATTGATGTCAACCCTTGGAGAAAGTCTGGTAGCGAATTCTGGTAGCACAAAGGTTTGGGTGATGGACCCAAGATTGTTTGATGTATACTAGTATGAGTTTTAATATATTTGAAGGTAAGAATATTCTATATCGATAGTAAATGTCATGCCATTTTCGGTGGTATGTGTAACGTCACATAACTCCTCACAGTAAGAGAGTTATGGCCATGAGAAGTTGGAGAACCTAGGTTTGGGTAATGGACCCAAGTTTGTTTGATGGATAATGGTACGAGTTTTGATATATTTGCAAGTAATAATATTCTATATGGATAGTACATGTCATTCCATTTCCATTGGTATGTGGAACGTCACATAACTCCTCACGGTTAGAGTGTTATGGCCATGTGAAGTTGGAGAACCCTCATGAGTCATCTAGAAGCCCCAAAAGGTCAAAGTAGTCAAAGTGGTTTAAGAGATTTTAGAAGTTAAATAATAAAGTGAAGTGATGAGTATACTATAATTCAAATTGAATAGAAAATAAATTATTTAAATAATAAAGTTAATGGAGAAGTTACTAAGTGGACAGGTGGTTAGAAGTGGGTTAGCCCTAAAATAAGGAAAGTGGTTTAAGATGGTTAGAAGGTAACCCCTTGAGGTAAAGTGAAGTGATGAGTGTACTATAAGTAAAAGTGGATACAAAATAAATTATTTAAATAATAAATTTAATGGATAAATTACTAATTGGACAAGTGGTTAGAAGTGGGTTAACCCTAAAATAAGGATAGTGGGTTAAGATGGTTAAAAGGTAACACCTTGAGGAAGCTACATGAAAGTATAAATAAGAGGCAAGGCTCTCTTATTTGAATCACACTTGAGAATATTGAACATCTACAGGTGACTGAGGTAACCAAAGGATATCTAAGATGAATTTCAGAGGGAAGGTGAAGTAAAGAAGGCCAAAATTCAAGGGAGGATAAATTCTTTTGATGATGTTTTCTAAGGTATGTTATTTACAGGTCATCTCACCATTTTCACAATAACATTTTTCTATAATGATTCAGACCGTGAAATTGGGAGGCCATTGAGGAAACATATCCAAGTAGTTGTGGTACAAATTTAATCTTGTGGGTCGTTGTATTTTTGGAGTTACACTTCGTGGAAAATAGGGTTTGTGGCTAGTCTTGAAACTAGTCTAAAATAGGTGTTTCATGTAAAAAAGTCATAACATATCCAAATTCAGTAAGACCAAATGTTTTGGTTAGAGTATAGTCTGTATTATTCTTTGTACAATTTTCATATCCATACAACAAATATTCAGTGTGGGTCACGCTCTACAAGTTCTCTATCTAGAATAAGCCAAAATTCAACAAGGTATGCCATTTTTGTTATAACTCCTTTTCTGAGAGGTTCCAAGCAGTGACACCTGGAGGAATTGCATAAAACACACTGAATAACATTGTGTATTATTTGTAGATTTTTATTCATTAAAGGTACATAGTTATGATTATTTCAAGTTAGGGTTGTTGACTAATCCAAAACTAGTCATGTGAGACTAAAGTAAAGTTTGATGAAAATGTTAGCCTATTGTTGTTAAATTTAAGGAAGGTTTGAAGGTATGCGATCATATAAACCAGTTCTATTACAGAGTTACAAATCAGATTTGAATGATGAAATTGATGAGGACTTTTGGTTGAGGTACATGGTTGAGACAAGTAGTTGATGAGTTGACACATACATGAGGTGTATAGTTGATAGTGTTGGTAAATCTTGATGAGTCATAGTTGATGAGTAGTTGATACATCATTGGTACATACTTGGTACATGGTTGGAGGCACTTGTTAGTAGTATTGTTGACACGTGGTTTATGGATGATGTAGTATACTTGTATTGATATATTATTAGAAGCACATATCTACCTTGGTGATGATTATGAGTTGTTGTGTTATGCTTGGTTGATGCATATCTTTGAGAGTTGTCTTGGTGATTGATCTTGGTGAGTAGATATGATGTGGTTGATAAGATTGATGAGACAATTTGTTGTTATAGGTTGTTTGGATAGGATGTTGTGACATGCTATTTGTATAGGTTTGGTGCATGGTTGATGCATTTGTTCATGGTACAAGTTGAGGTATAGGTTGGTTCATGGTTCATACACTTGTTTATGGTACAGGTTAATGCATGGTTGATGCATGGTTAAGATTATTGGTCCATGTTGTTTGGTGAAAATTGATTGGTACATGTTTACAACAGTATATCTCACTTTGATAGTGTGACAGTGGTTCCATTATTCTGCTTCTATGTTAGGGAGGTTGGACGGGGAAATGATAGGTGGTTGTAGCCATAGAACTTAGGGGGTTGTAGCCTCCTTCTAGTTGTAGCTAGAGAATTGGGGAGTTGAAGCTTCCCTCAGGTTGTATCCTGAGAAACTAGGGGGTTGGAGCCTCCTTCCAGTTGCAACTAGAAAACAAAGGAAGTTGGTGCTTCCAATGGATGTAATTCTTAAAGAAATATAATAAAAAACATTTTGTGGTTTTCTCCCACTTTGGGTTTCCACATTAAAACAATGGTGTAATATGTATGTGTATGATTTATCATTTGTTCATTATTTATTTACTCAACAACTATTGGATGATAATGCTACATTGATTTAACACTTGCATTTTATGGTTAAAAAGGATTCAGTTGCTATATTACTGATTCACCCCCCCTCTGTTAAGTCCTAAATAGTGTCTCATTACCCCTTAATTGGGGCAATTGGATTATTAATGTTATTTTATTAATGTTGGATTTATTCCATTAGTTGTAATTATACCTCCTAGTCTCCTATATATACCAAGGAGACATTTTCATTTTGAATCATCCTGGAATTGTACATTTATGTGGGAATAAGGAGGTTTCCCTCTCGAAGAGGATTATTATTTAAATTTATCTCTTTTTAAAGGCGTTGAGTACTTATTCTGAGGTTTTTCTATGCTATATTGATAACATATGGTATCAGAACTCAAGGTCTTGGGGTTTCACTGCTACATCTGAGACACCTTCGAATTTTCGCTATAATTTTTTTTCTACAACATTTCAAAAGGACCGACTTGGAGGATATTTATTATATGGATCAAGGTACGTTGGGTTAAAATTTCATCTCCTGAGGCCTTATTCTTTCGGATATACAACCTGTGAAATATAGGGTTCTGGAATCATCCTAAACTGAGTCATTGCATAATTTTCGCTATAATTTTTTTTTCTGTAATGTTTCAAACCCGAAAATTCAAAGTCTATTCACAGAAATTAGTAAGGTAGCTATGGTAAATATTTCAGCTTCTGGTTTATCGTAAATGTTTATATACACCCTGTGGAAGATAGGGTATCTGACAAGTCCTATTGACTAGTCTCAAGAAGGTGTTCCAGGTAAAACAATAATAACTTCTTCCTAGAGTATCCAAATTGGGTGAGACTGGTTGCATTGGATAGTGGACAGTTGGTAGTATTTCTCGTACAATTTTCAGAATTTTATATCAATTATTTTGTGTGGGTCACTCTATATAGGTGAGATCTCCTGGAAAGGCCAAAAATCAGCAAGTTGTGGGGAAGTTATCGTAAATTCCACTTGGCACATCCAATTTTGATTAGACCTGTGGCATTGCAAAGAAGAAATATCACAGAACTACAAAAAATAAAGTTTCATACCCAGAAGGGCCAAAACTTTGGAGATACAACATAAGAAAGATTGTTTAGTAGAACCACCTCAAAATCAAGGTTCAAAAGTGATGCTTGGCCAACATGCCACCTGAAAAGGGAACTTCTACACCAAATAAGCCTCCAGAAAATCCTACATGGACTCTTGATGAAGGTGAAGAAATGCGTAGGGACATAAATGATTTACAAAAGAAGACAGTAACAAAAGATGAACTACAAGAGATGATGTAGGGTTTAAAAGGGGAGATCATGGAAGGATTGAAAAATTTCATAATAGAGAGGACACCTGAAAGTGAATATGTATCCCATGAAATTCATGATGACGACACAAGGAAGGTGAATCAAGAATGGAGAAACTCCAACTTTGGGTTGAAGACTAACCACGTTCCTAAGATTGATATGAGGAAGTTTGATGGCAAGAACCCAATCACATGGATACTTCATATGGAGCAATTCTTTGATCTACATAATGTGCCACATACACAAAAGGTACGAATTGCTTCTTTATATTTAGAACCCAATAAATTTGTATGGCATCAATCGCTTTGTTCTCACAAAACACTCATCACTTGGACAATGTTCATGAAAGAAATGATAGCACACTATGAGGATACAAGGAGCAATACCTTTTTTAGCCAATTGATAAATCTCAAGCAAAAGGGTTTAGTTACAGAGTGCATTGAGAACTTCCAAAGATTGAATATAAAGGTAACAAATATTCTATATGATCACTTGATTGATGTATTCATAGGAACTTTAAAGGATAAAATTCAACATGAGGTTTTCCTTTGGGAACCCAAATCATTGGAGAATGCATTTAGGGTGGCAAGAAATGTTGAAAGTAAAAATATGGCTATGGATACTAGAAGGACCAATCCTAATAGCTATAGAGAGAATAATTATCCTTCTTCTAAAACACCTCAACCTACAAGGTTGACACCTCAACAATTGGAGGAAAGAAAATAAAAAGACTTATTCTTTAATTGTGACAGCAAGTACAATAAGGGACATAAGTGTGGTGAGAAGAAATTATTCTACATAGATTGTGAAGAGGAAGAAGAACAAGAACAAGAACAAGAACCATCTCAAGATGAAAATGTAGAAGCAATTCCGTCTGAAGAGTTGACTCCCATGATATCGTGTAAGGCATTGGCTGGAATTAGCACTCCTCAAACCCTCAAGATCGAAGGATATATCAAAAAGAAAAAGGTAATAGTCCTAATTGATTCTGGCAGTACTCAGAATTTCATTCACTATAAATTAGCCAAAGATATCAATTGCTTTGTATATCCAACACCATTGTTTCAAGTAATGATTGTAGATGGAGGAACTATCAATTGCTCAGGAAAATGGAATAAGATCAATCTTACTATGGGAGAATATGTAATGGATGTTCCAATGATTTCTATACCGATGGGTGGTGCTGATGTTGTACTAGGAATCCAATGGTTACAATCATTAGGAAGAGTGGATTTTAATTTTCATTAGAAGGAAAATAAATTGAGTTAAGAGGTATCACAGGGAAACCCGGTAAGGTGATAATCTCTAATGGCATGACAAAATTATTGAAAAAATGGCATCAAGGTGTTATTGCACAACTATGCTCATTAGATTTTCAAACATCTAAGCCATCTATTCCTCTAGATATCCAAGGGATCATTGATAATCATTCAAAAGTATTTGAAAATATTCTCAAAGGTCTTCCACCCACTCGAAATCATGATCATGAAATTCACCTAATTTATGGGAGTGTTCCTCCTAACATCAGGCCATACAGATACCCTTATGCCCAGAAGAGTGAAATTGAGCGCATGGTTGAAGAAATGTTAGAGACTGGCATTATTAGACCTAGCCAAAGTTCTTACTCTGCATCGATG
>ML779058.1:13332-26842 GCA_009831015.1 Picea engelmannii | reverse complement strand
AGGCATGTGAGACTAAAGAAAAGTTTGATGAAAATGCTAGTCTCTTATTTTTAAAGTTAAGTAAGGTTTGCGGGAATGTGATCATATACACCAGGTCTATTACAGAGCTACAAATACGATTTGGATGATGAAATTTATGAGGGATTTTGGTTGGGGCACATGTTGAGTACATGGTTGAGACGAGTAGTTGATGAGTTGGCGCACATACATGAGGTGTATAGTTGATGATGTTGGTACATATTGATGATTCATAGTTGATGAGTAGTTGACACTTGATTGGTACATACTTGGCACATGGTTGGATGCACTTGTTTATGGTACAGGTTGGTGCATGGTTGATTCACTTGTTTATGGTACATGTTGATTACATGTTGGTGCATGGTTGATGCACTTTTTTGTGGTACAGGTTGAGGTACAGGTTGATGCATGGTTGATTCATGGTTCATATTTATTGGTACAAGTTTATAGTGGTATATCTCACAGTGATAGTGTGACAGTGGTTCCATCATTCTACTTCTATTTTAGGGTGGCAGGACGGGGCAATGACAGGTGGTTGTAGCCACCTTCCAGTTGTAGCCGAAGAACATTGGGGGTTGTAGCCTCCTTCTGGTTGTAGCTAGATATTTGGGGAGTTGGAGCTGCTCTCAGGTTGTATCCTGAGAAACTAGGGGGTTGGAGACTCCTTCTAGTTGCAGCTGGAAAACAAAGGAAGTTCGTGCTTCTAATGAATGTAGTTCTTCAAGACATATAAGAAAAAACATTCTATGGTTTTCTCCTGATTTGGGTTTCCATGTAAAACACTGGTGTACTGTGTATGTGTTTGATTGTTTATTTATTACTGCTCATTATTGGATAATAATTCTACATTGATATAACATTTGAAGAAAAAGGATTATAATTACGTTATTACTGATTCACCCCCCCTCTCAGTAATCCAACAATGGTTAGAGAGTTATGGCCATGTGAAGTTGGAGAACTTTCATGAGTTATTTAGAAGATCATAGAAGGTCAAAGAAGTCAAATTATTCTAGAAGCTACTAGAAGAAGTTGACTAGTCAAAGTGGTTAGTTATGGGTTAAATTGGTTGCAACAAGAAAACAATTAAAAGTAAATTAGTTGCAACTAGAATTGAAGAGTTTACTGTTTGTGAACAAAGTGGATAAGTGGGCAAAGTGGCTAAGTGGACAAAGTTGCTTAAGTGGACAAAGTGGCTAAGTGGAAAAAGTGGTTAAGTGGACAAAGGGGCTAAGTGGACAAAGTGGCTAAGTGGATACTTCTAGAGGAAGTTACTTGGAGAGTATAAATAAGAGAGAAAGGGTCTCCCATTAGTATCCATTGAACATATTGAATATATAAAAGTGATTGAGGTAAACAAACGAGATCTAAGACGAGTTTTAGAGGGAAGGTGAAGTAAAGAAGACTGAAATTCAAGGGAGGATAAAGTCTTTTGATGATGCTTTCTAAGGTATGTTATTTACAGATCATCTCACCATTTTCACAATAGCCTTTTTTCTACAACGAAATATAGATTTCATTGAGACTACATATCCAAGTAACTGTGATAAAAAATTTAGCTTATGGATCATTGTATTTTGGGAGTTACACTCCGTGGAAAATAGTGTTTGTGGCTAGTCCTAAATCTAGTCTAAAACAAGTGTTTCGAGTAAAAACGTTACAACTTATTCATAAAATATCCAAATTCCATAAGACCAAATGTATTGGTTAGAGTACAATCTGTAGTATGTTGTGTACCATTTTCATATCTATGCACCAAATATTCCATGTGGGGAATGCTCTACAAGTTCTCTCTCTAGAATATGCCAGAATTCAACAAGGTATGTCATTTTTTCTATAACTCATTTTCTGGGAGATTCCAAGTAGTGAAACCTGGAGGAATTGTAGATAATACATTCAAAAACATTGTGTACCATTTTCATACCTTTATTCATTACAGGTACATAGTTATGATTGTTTCAAGTTAGGTCTTTTGACTAATCCAAAATTAGTCACGTGAGACTAAAGTAAATTTTGATGAAAATGCTAGTCTCTTGTTGTTAAAGTTAAGGAAGGTTTGCAAGTATGTAATCATATACACCAGATCTATTACAGAGTTACAAATCAGATTTGGACAATGAAATTGATGACAGATTTTGGTTGAGGTATGTTACAGATAGCGGTTGTATAACAGTGAGGTTGTTGCACATGGTTTGATGCAATGGTTCATGGATAGAGTGATGAATTGTTAGATAACTTTTGATGGTTATATTGTTGTATGTATTTGGTATATGGTTGAGCTACATGTTGGGTACATGGTTGAGACATATAGTTGATGAGTTGGAAGATACATGAGGTGTATAGTTGATGATATTGGTACATCTTGATGAGTCATAGTTTATGTGTATTTGATACATGATTGGTACATATTTGGTGCATGGTTGATGCACTTATTGATGGTACATGTTGAGGTACATGTTGATGCATGATTGATGCATGGTTTAGGTCATTGGTATAGGTTTTTTGGTGCAGGTTGATTGGTACAGGTTGACAGTGGCAGGTTGATAGTGGGAGTGGTTGATTCAGTGACAGTAACATATTTTCTACATTTGGCATTTATATTTCAGGGCAGTTGCACGGTGCAAGGATAGGTGGTTGTAGCCACCTTCTGGTTGTAGCCGAATAACATAGGGGGTTGCAACCTCCTTCTGTTTGTAGCCCGAGAATTGGGGAGTTGGATCTTCCCTCAGGTTGTAGCCTGAGAAATTAGGGGGTCAGAGCCTTCTTCTAGTTGTAGCTGGAGAACTGGAAGTTGGTGCTTCCTTGAATGTAATTATTGACATATAAGAAAATCATTACATAGTTTTCTCTAGCATTGGGTTTCCACCTAAATATTGGTGTACTGTGCATTGTGTGGATGTTATTGTTAATGTTTATTATGCATTGATGAATGATAATGCTTATGATAGAGTAATATATTGATGATGGATAAATGAACATGTTTGAATAAGTAAAATAATATACATTGTGGTTTAAAGGATTAATAATTGGTATACTTGCTCATTACTGATTCACCCCCTCTCTCAGTAATCCAACAATTGGTATCAGAGCAGGTTCCTTCATGAAACAGTTTAACCACTAGAAGGAAATCATGGATTATTCTGATAATGGAGTACCATTGTTTAATGGTCAGAATGGTTTAACGTATGATATATGGAGTGGAAGGATGAAAGTGTTTTTAAAGGAACATGGGTATGATATTTGAAAATAAGTTGTTATAGGATATGATAGTTCAAAAAAGGAAAATATTACATCAAGGAAGGAACTGAAACGAAATAACAAAATTGCAATGAATTTCATTTTGGAATGACTATATGATTAAGTAGAGGTCAAAGTGGGTAAATGCTCATCAACTAAAGAAATTTGGGATATGTTACATAATATATATTCTTCACCCATCACAGAGTCAGAGAATGTCAAAGAGGATGCAAGTACAGATCAAACAAAAAGATTTTCATCATGTCAAACAGATTCAAAATATGAAGAGTACATAATCAAGAGAAGTATGTTGTTTTGCTTTAATTGTGAAAAACACAAACATCTTGAAATGGAATGCCATGAAGGAAATGAGACAGAAAAACTAATTGAAATAGAAGACAATTATGAAGCAGAACTGATCAGTGCTTTAGATGAACTAAGACAAGAAACAGAAGAAAACAAGTCACTCAAGAAATAATTGATGAAACAAAAGGAAATTGTTCACATTTTTTAAGAATCTCAACATGTCACTGAAAACTTAAGAACTCAGCTAGAAGAAGCCATAAAGATCGAAAAAAATCTTGAATATCAAAAGAAATGTTTAGAAGTCAACATAGCAGCACAAAAGGAAGAAACAAAAAAGAGAGAAAAAATATTGGCGGATCATATCATGGAAAGAACCGATGACTTAAACCAACTTGAGGAAGAGTTTGGTCAAAAAGATAGAAGACTCGAAGAAGAAATAATTACAATAAAAATCCAACTTGAAGAAGCAAAGAGAACATATGAGGTCATGAAGTCTCAAATAATGAAGAAAGAAGAAGAGGTTGAGAACCTTGAAGAAGAAGTTGTCACACTAAGAGTTAAAGTCGTCAAGCTCAACAACAATGTTGAAGAGACAGAAACATCCACATCAGTTGTAGAGAATGAAGAAAAACACTCTTGGTTGCTAGAAAAGAAGAATGAAGAAAAGAGAAAGAGTTATGCAAAAGTACTCAAAAAGGAAGGAATCATGGTCAACCAGAATATAAGAAAACCAATAAAGATACATCTTTAAGAAGACCATCCATGTTCAAGCCACAAAGAAACTTCAATCATGATCATCATTAGTCAAGGAAAAAATTTAGAAGGACTACACCACAAAGAAGATCATTCACTCCCAAGTATGTAAATTTATTTTATGGTCATTGTTTTTATTGTACTAACTTTGGACATAAGGTTGTAGATTTCAAGGATTATAAAAGAAATGTTCAAGAAACAAATTTTGATGTGGTCCCACGTAACATTGAATGTTACAAATGTCATAACTATGGACACATAGCTCGTGATTGTAGAAGCATTATCGATACTTCCATGAAAGAGAAAACTTATATCAGATATAATAAAGTATGTATAAGAAAACAGGAAGAACAGGTGAACAAAGACCAAGTCCCAGAGATCATAAGATTGGCAATAAAACGAGATGAAGAAAAATCTACAAAGAAAAAGGAAGATGTCAGATACAAAAAGTTTTGGAAAATAAATGAAAGAAAATGAGTATAGGTAAATAAGGAACAGGTTCAATCCATTCTGAATACCTGAGAGGAATGATAATGCGGGCGTCCAGCAGTTTCTTAATTTCTTTCTCCATTGTAGGCAGCAGCAAAGGATTGAATGATCTCAACTTCTGTCTAAATGGTTTGGTGTCTTTATTCAATGGAATTTTATGTTGAATTACCTCTGTGTCGAAAGTTTTTAAATCATCATACTGCCAAGCAAAGATTTCTGCAAATTCCTTCAGCAATTCTCCATAATCAGCCCTCTGTTTTTCATACAAATGAGATGCCAAGTTGACATATTTGGGATCTTGCTCACTGGCCACATTATACTGGAAAAAATCTGACTCTTTTTCTCCACTTTGCAATTTGACAGTCACATCGTTGTTGTCAAACAACCTCTCCAACGAGACCAATCCTTTAGGAATTCTATTTGTGGACAGCTGAACTATCTCATGAGCTGCAATTTTTCTCTTGAGCTTTGGCTTCTCAAATTCCTCGTCGTGTTCGTTCTCCTGATCGATCTGCAGATCTGCAAACTCATCTATCACTACAAGGAATCAGGTGAGTTCAGCATCGTCCTCAAAAACTTTCCAAAATTTTACATTATCAGGAAGAGAGGGCCTGTGTTTGATTTGAATTTCATAAGACAATTTGTGAGGCAGAGGGGGTATAAATGCACAAGCAGATACAGCCAATGAATCATCCAATTCATTCATGGCTCTAGGCACAAATGTAATTTTGAAATCTGCAAAACTTTTAATCGCTTCCAACACTTCATCTCTGTATGCCTTTATCCTGACATGTTTGGCTTGAAAGGACTTATTCACCTGCTGGATAATCAGATATGCATCTCCAAACACCTGCAATTTCCTAATGCCCTTCTTCTTTGTTGCGTTCAGCCCTATAAGTAGTGCTTCATACTCAGCAATGTTATTAGTCACTTTAAAATCAAGTTTAAAGGACACATGAGAAGTTTTATTAGAGGGAGAAATGAATACCACTCCTGCTCCAGCTGACTCCTTAGTGCAAGCACCGTCAAAGAACATGGTCCAGAGATCATCCTCTTCTATTTCTGTGGGCTGCACTATGATCTGATCTGAGGGTTTTCTGAGAAGCAATGTATCAGGCAGTGAATCATCAAATTGTAAGATACAAGATCCTATATCCGTGTCAACTGCATAAATAGGATGATTAGATGGATTCTTCTCATCACTGATTACATATGCCAGCTGAGACTCTCTGTAAAGTCTTTTGTTTACCCCTCCGAAAACAGGGATAGTTGCATAGGAAAGATCCATTTGGAGAGTGCCACCTAGCCTCTTCATCCATGACCTTGATAGAAGACATCCAAATTTTGGAGGTATGTCAGCCACCACTATGTCCATCACCATTGTCTTCATTGATGCTTGGGTCAAGGTTACAGCCAAATCCTTAATCATCCCAAGGCATTTGACTTTTCAAGAATCAAAGGAGAAGAGATCATGGTAAGGCTTGGTGATCTCCAACCCAAGCTCATCCACGACAACTTTGGGCATCAAGTTGTGTGAAGCACCGAAGTCTAGCAAACAATTATGCAGTGTCTTTTCATGGATATTCAAAGAGATGTAAAAGGGGGGACAACTCTCATCTCTGTCTTCTACCATCTGACCCAGAGTGATGGTTGGTTTGTCATCATAAATGTTGAGGATATCAGCAGAATGAGACACTGACTGAGGATCTAAAGTTTTGAGGATGTCCTTTTTAAACAACTCATTTTTCATCAACTCAACAAGCGGAATGGGAATCTTAATCTTTTGTAATTCAGCCTCGAAATTAAAGGAATATGGAGCCTTATCAGCAGTTTTATCAGAAATTTTTACCTAAATGGGAGGGGTTTCCTGATTCTTTTGTTGTTCAATAGGAGGCTGATTCTCTGGAGTTTGTTGTTTAACAGGGACAACAATCTTCTTGGGAGGAGCTGGTGCTTTCTCCTTTGAAGACTTTGCTGGCTGATCTACTGGTGTGTGAACTTTTTGATTGACAGGGGCAGCAGTCTCTGCAGGAGGGGTTGATGCATCTGCTTGAGCAGCATTGGACCTAGATCGAAGGTTGTATCTATTTTTATCCTCTGCTGTAAAGATACCATCACCGAGGAGATCATCTTTCGTCTGTTGAGTAATCAATGATTCCTCATAAGCTTGTTGTGTTAGAAAAGACTTCCATGTCTCTTCTCCGACACAATGAATGTCACCTTCCACCTCTTCTTGCTCTTCAACATTTTCTTCGTCCATTACTACATTCTGAAGAGGTGCTTTTATCCAATGATCTTCATTAGCATTCCTATCTCTTTGCAGAATCTGAGTTTGTGGATTATTTCTTCTGTAGGGAAAAGCATTTGGATTTCTGGGAGCAAAAGTATTTGATTCCTTCGCTCTTGGTGGTGGCTAGTTCTGAACTTTCAACTTTGACATTTCTGATGTTAGGCTGTCCAACAGCTTAGACATCTTTTCCATTTTACTGTTAGAAGAAGAAGAGGACTCGACAGCAGACTTTTTCTTCTCGGCCCTTCCTTTGAGCTGTTGTGACGCTGTAATGTTAGACTCAACTTTGAGAGCAGCATCTTGCATTAAAGCAAGCATGGCTGATCGTCTTTCTCTAAGGATAAGACAAAATTTTTTCCACTGCATCGCTTGGTTTAATCTCTGCAGGGATCTTACCAAACATTTTATTGAATCTCTTGATAAAGTCCGAGACCGATTCTCCATCTCCTCTCTTCAAATTCCCGAATTCAGAAATGTAGTACAACAGGTCTCTTCTTTCTCCCCAATGCTTCAGGAAAACTTCATCCAATTGTTCAATGCTAGTGATTGAATTCGTTGGTAGCTCTTTGAACCATTTTCAGGCTTGGCCATCCAGACTCTGAACAAAAACTCTATTCCACACATCTTCTTCAGAAATATTTATGTTCTCTGCATAAGCATAAAATGCTTCAATGTGTTCTTCAGCAGTATACTCCCCTGCTCCTGTGAACTTTGGCATGTACTTCTGGTAATCACCGGTTGGCATGGCAGACAAGGGGTTTGGCAAGACAAGAGGGGCATATCAGTTTTCCAAGATTTGTTCCATTCTGGTCAAAGGGGCAGCCATGGCAGTTTTGGTGGTTGATGCAGATGAGGAACTTGTAGGAGATGATAAAGGAGATGAAGAACTCGTAGGAGGGGATGGAGGAGATGAGTTGCCTGAGTTAGAAAAGGATGGTTGTCTTACTGCACCCTGAGCAGAAGTTTCAGAAGTAGGTGGAAAGTAAGAAGCTTTATAAAACTGACTAAGAAACAAAGCTAGATTTTCTTCTCCTTTAGAGGACAGATCGTGGAGGATTTCTTCGAGGACAGGCAGATTTGTGTAGGTGTGTAGAACACCTATCAAAAGTTTGCTAGGTGATGAATCAGAAAGAGATGAAGAGGAATCTACTCTCTGCGGGGAGGATTCAGTATTCAATTTTTTTGGATGGGATGAAATATCAACCTCAAGGACAGAATCAGTAATATTAGAAGACAAAGAAGGTTATTCTACTTTAGACACTTGAGATGAAATTTTTATTTCTTGGGGATTTTGGGTTTCAGCAGGAGATTCAACAAAAGACTTTTCAGATATGAAAGAGTGAGTATCAGTTGGAATACCTGAATCAATTGCACTTGCAGATCCGGAAGCCTGTCTGTGTAAAGCTTTACCCTTACTGATGATTTTTTCTGGATCAGAAACTGATGTCAATGGGCCTTCTGGGTTTGCCCTGGTGTGAGCTCTTTTTGGAGCCACTTCGTTACAATGGAGTTGCCAGATAGAAAATGTACAACCTAATAGTGTCTAGTTCTTGTCTATCATCAAGAATTAGATCTATGTCGTCTCCCAGAGAAGCTGAGCTTCGATCTCCTCTCCTCGGCAATGGCGCCAATTTGTTATCTCTCCAAGAAACCCTTTGTGGTTGCATACCAAAGGTTCTTGGTAACTTAAGAAATGAATTTTTTTGTATTTTGTGGATGTGGATCAATGGGACAACTCAATCCATCTAATGGCATTCAAACATGAAAATGATAAACAAATAGACAGTGCTCTCAAAGATTGATTAATCAGCAGATAACTTTAAAGTGGGTGAAGAACAGATTGTAACTAAACCAGTACAGTGTAGGGTCTAAGAGACAATCAAGAGACTTATTATCAGGCTATGAGCTAAACAATGGGATAACAGCCATTCAGATCTTGACAACACAGATAATAATGCAGAAGAAAAAATGGAAAGCTGACAATCAAAATTGAAAGGAACCTGTGATCTGTATTAACATAAAAAAGTCTGAGTACAGTAGCTAATTTCTCTATCCAAAATCGAACCATTGTTTGATATCAAAACAGGCATTTATAGCCCTTACAAGCAGTTGCACAGATCCTAAAAACATGGATCTGTTATTAAATAAAAACAGTCCTATCCTATTTAAACTATGTGGAAATTAAAGTCTTCAATCAATTGGACTGAGTGTTCGAACTGTCTTCAGTTTGCAAAAATCGCTATTTGATTCCTCCAGCTCTCAGCATCTGCAATGTGGCGAAGTAGCGTGACACCTGTACATGACTGTTCCATTTTCCAATATCTATGGCTGAGTTTTAGGATGTGGTTTTGAATGTGTAACCAAAATCCCTCGAATCCCTGAGGTTGAACTTCTGGCATGCGATTTAACAGTCTATTGATGCATTGGCATATCTCCAAAATATGTTTGAAACAAACTGTTGCATTTTTGGCCTCAAAATTCGCTTGCCCAGCTTTCAACAGCGCAACTGTTTGATATTTTCACGGGTTAGCTGTTGAAAGCGGTCGCTTTCCACAGCTAACGGGTAATGAAATAGTCGTCTGGTGTTGTTGAAAGTCCCGATAGTGCACAGAAAGCATTTTCACCTGCTAAATTGATTTTAAACCGAAATCAAGAGCCATCTGATTTCTCACCTTGCATGTTTACTGCAACTTGAGCAAGGACTTTGAGATCTGAATGAGGTTTTTGCTTCAACTTTTGCTTCAATCCCCTGATCTGCCTTTTGAGGCGCTTGGTAAGACGCCGCAGGCTGTTGCAGTCTTTGACAAGTTTTGTCTTTCTCTTCTTCTCTCTGACACTCTCCTTAGCCAAACGTTCAAAAGCAGCATTTGTCTTGGCAAAGTTGTCTGATAACTTCTTATACCTGTCTTTAATCACCCGCTCCAAAACTTCTTACTGGGCAATTACTTCCTTCAGATGTTTGATCCTTTGAGACTTATTTGACCTAGGGTTTTTGGATGATTCTCCCTGCTCTATATGGCTGAAAGTTTCATAGTTATGTGCACATTCAGCTGATTGCTCAGAACTCTTAATGACAGGGCATTGGTCTTGCTGCTCAGATTCTGACTCTGAATATGGCAAATTAAGGATGTTCTTTCCTGTACTCTGCTCTGTTGGATGCTCTGTATTTTGCTGTGTAGTCTGCTCTATTGCCTGCTCAAAACTTAGTTTTCTTTTTGACCTGTGGGGCTTCTGTCCAGACAATCTATCTTCTGAAGGTCCTGGTAAAGCCCTTCTTCTTCTTGAGCTGCTCTGAGGAGAGGAATGCTTCTTTTTACCCGCCATCTGTTCATTTGCAGTCCGGTTCTAGGTTTCAAAACCTTCCCAGAACAGAAAGTGCTCCCAACTCCTCCCTTGTTGTTTCAATTCTTGCAGAAGAATCAATTTAATGAGGCCTAGGTGACAGAGAGTAGATTTCATGCTCAAAGGTTGAGCTCTAATTCTCTTGCAGACTTTAGTCAAACTGTGATATAAGAAATAAGGCAAATTGATGGGGGTCTTGCCTGTGAAGTGATCCATAAGTTTAAAGTGGTACATCATCAATTTATCATATCTTCCTTCTGAGGTAATGTATAATTGAATCCCTTTGAATAAATCTTGCCACTCTTCAGCTATATATGATACGAGCATACCTTTTCTCCATGCTTTGTGCTTGTACCCATCTTTCAAATAGACCCTGAAATCCAGATTCTTAGGAGTGGTGGTTTTAAACCATTTTTGACCTGTTCTCGACAATCCTGTAGCTGCTGCAATGACAGCCTCGTCCACCTTGATTTCCACAGAGCCAACGCGAGATTTGTTGCCATCAAATGTCTTGGTGAAGGCTTCAGCTGTGGCCTGGTGAGACCCAACTTGTAACCTTTCTGTGAATTCCATGCACCCCGCATTTGAAAAATGCCTTTGGACCTCGGGATGCGATTCTAAAAAGGATAAGTTATCCAATTCTCACTTGAGTAAAACGCCATTGCGTTTTCTCGCCATTCTGCAGCTCAAGCACTTGACCACTGTAATCCCTGTAACCACTTAGTCGAGCCGAGGTTCTGCGCTGTTGAAAGCAGTCTGGGCTTCGGCTCTGTTTTGGATTAAATGAAAACTTTGACAGTGTTTTGGAAACGGTTCATGATATGAAACCTCTATTTGATTTGATGGTTTCAGGCCGGCGGTACCTCCTCTGTACCTGCATTTCCGAACACGAACTTTCCATCCCGATTGCGATGAGCGTTGAGCATGGGTTCTGGAACGAGTTCAAATTCTAGTCATATCTGACATGCATGATCTAGTTTCCATGATTTCCCACTCCTATCAGCGCATGCCTTGGATTTTCTGTGACGTGGGGATGATCACATCATCATTGCTTTCATACGTGGATATCACGCACGTGATTCCCGCTTCGTGCAACAACGACCCGTGGAGAACGCCTCTGCCAAACACTCGCTTGCTACTTTCACCAGCGCGTGACTCTGCGAAGGAACCCCTGTTAGCTGCTGAAAGTATGCACTTTCAACAGCGCACCGCTTTGTAGAAGACACTCCTTAGCTGCGGAAAGTAATTACTTTCAACAGCGCACCATATCAATCGAGATCGCCCCTTAGCTGTGGAAAGCGTGTACTTTTCACAACGCACCACCCGAGAACTGATTTTCAAAACCTTTTAATGTTTGTCACTTTCAACAGCTTGTCAACTGATGAAACAGGCTCCTTAGCTGTTGAAAGTGGGCACTTTCCACAGCGCACAATGAATCTTTGAAAACAGGTTAGCTGTGGAAAGTGAAAAATGACAATTTTGAAAGAGAAGACTTTATGGGTCAGTTATTTTCTAGGATACACCAAAACCAAAAATTTTCTCAGCTATAAAAACTCAAAAATTAACTTAAAGATACTACCAAAAGCCATGATATCCACCACAAAACTCAACCGACATAACGATTTCATTTTGGGAGTTAACAGAAGCTACTTGGAGAGTATAAATAAGAGAGAAAGGGTCTCCCATTAGTATCTATTGAGCATATTGAATATCTACAAGTGACTGAGGTAACCAAAGGAGATATAACAAAAATTTCAGAGGGAAGGTGAAGTAAAGAAGGCTGAAATTCAAGGGAGGATAAAGTCTTTTGATGATGCATTTTAAGGTATGTTATTTACATGCCATCTCACCATTTTAACAATAAATTGTTTTCTACTATGATTTAGACAAAGAAATATGGAGGCCATTGATAAAACATATCCAAGTAACTGTGATATAATTTTCATCTTGTAGGTCATTGTATTTTTGGATTTACACTCCATGGAAAATAGGGTTTGTAGCTAGTCCCGAAACTAGTCTAAAACAAGTTTTTTGGGTAAAAATGTAATAACTTCTTCATAACAGATCCAAATTCAATAAGACCAAATGTATTGCTTAGATTATAGTCTTTAGTATGTTGTATACAATTTTCATATCTAAACAACAAATATTCAATGTGGGGCATGCTCTACTAGTTCTCTCTATAGAATAAGCTAGAATTCAACAAGGTATGCCAATTTTTCTATAACTCCTTTTCTGGGAGGTTCCAAGTAGTGAAACATGGAGTAATTGCAGATAAAACATTGAAGAACATTGTGTACCATTTTCATACCTTTATTCATTACAGGTACATAGGTATGATTTTTTCAAGTTAGATTTGTTGACTAATCCAAAATTAGTCATGTGATACTAAAGTAATGTTTGATGAAAATGCTAGTCTCTTATTGTTAAAGTTAAGGAAGGTTTGCAAGTATGTGATCATATACACCAGGTATGTTACAGAGTTACAAATCATATTTGGATGATGAAATTGATGAGGGATTTTGGTTGAGGTATGTTACAGATAGAGGTTGTATAATGATGAGGTTGTGGCACATGGTTTGATGTAATGGTTTATGCTATTGTGTTTATGGATAGAGTGATAAATTGTTAGATAAGTTTTGATGGTTATATTGGTGTATGTATTTACTATATGGTTGAGGTACATGTTGGGTACATGGTTGAGACAAGTAGTTGATGAGTTGGTACATGCTTGAGGTGAATAGTTGATGATATTGGTACATCTTGATGAGTTATAGTTTATGTGTATTTGATGCATGATTGGTACATATTTTGTGCATGGTTGATGCACTTGTTGTGTTGATTAAGGTTGGTTTTCATTGATGTCAACCCTTGAAGAAAGATCCATAGCACAAAGGTTTCGGTAATGGACCCAATAGCGTTTTATGTAAATACAACTCATTATTGTTTTGTCATGGTTGATAAGAAGTAAATATGGATGAACTCCAAAGTGGTCCCCTTATGGTGAAATCCCTCACAGGAAGACGCTTTGTGGAGTAAGAGAACCCATGCTTAATTGTGGAATAATGAGATGAAGGA